>JAQZBX010084842.1:0-13204 GCA_029593785.1 Cabassous unicinctus | reverse complement strand
TATAAATATATATCCATGCATACATACATATATAGCATATACACACTACACATCACATAAATATGCATCTATTTAGAATTATATAATGTGTGAATGCTCAGACGTTACCTATATATATTTTTAAACAGCTGAATTTGTCTTGTACCCTCTGCTTCTGGATATCTCTGATTCTCTTTGTGCCATTCACTTGTGTGGGTCTGCCTATTTACATCCTGCTTATTCCCAATAACAATAGTTAGTAGCCTCAGTTTGCTTCTAATCTGTGCTTGCTTCTGAAAAGTTATATATAGTATAATCTAAAAAAAAATTTGAATGGGAACTCTCTTCTGTTTGGTGGTCTCAGCAATTGTTTTGGTGACTTATCTCTGAATAAAATGGACCCAGCCTGAACCTTTAATTTTTTTTTTTGTCCTTAATAATAAATGCTATTTAATCTGCATATACGTACTTCTCTTTCATCTCTGGGAACTGTTCGCCATGAACATATTTTGTACCAATGTTTACTCTGCTCTGTCTATTAAAAGGGTTTTCTCATCTGTTAAATGAAAAGGGGTTTGTATTAGATGGCCTCCAAAGTGCTTGCCAGCGCTAAGATTTTTGTAATTGGTTTCATAGTCAGTCTCTACAGTTTGGATAATTCTGTTAGTTAAGCAGTCCCATTGGGCCTTTTTATCACCCCCACAAACACGTGCATCTTTTGAACAAGTGCTCATTTCAGAAAATAAGCTTGCCAGTGGGGTACTGTAGTAGAAACTCAAATTACTCTATCTTCATTTTATTTACCTGTACTGTTTACTATATACCATTACACATAATTAAAACACTTGTCATAATAATTATCAAATGGTATCCTAAATTTTTATAATATAACCCCTGAATCTTAGTTCTTTCTTAAAATGTTATTGTTTTCAGAGGTTTTTACAAATGAATATCAGTTGCATGAGGAAAGAGGGGATTTTGTTTGTTTTGATTCACTGATATATCTCCAGCACCTAGTCCACTGCCTGGACCATAGTAGGTGCTCAATAAGTATATTTTGACTGACTGAGCATGATTTGAGATTTAACTTAAATTTTATTTAAAGCCAAATCAAGTACAAATACAGCTTGAATATTTATTAGCCAAGTGATAATTATGAGAATTATTTGATGCCCCTGCTAACTTGTATTCCTCTTTTTTCTTTTTAATAGTCTATAACTGTGTTGTCCACTATAGTAACCACTAGTCATATGTGCCCATTTTCAATTAAAATATGGCTAATCCAAATTGAGATGCGTGGTACTGGGTTTCAAAGACTTAATACAAAAAATTGTAAACTACCTCATGAATTGTTCTTATGTTGCTTACATGTCCAGATGATAATATTTTGGATATATTGGGCTAAACAAAAATATATTATTAAAATAATTTTATTTTGATGTTAACTTTTTTAAACATGACTGCTAAAAGCTTTCCATTTACGTGTGTAGCTCACATTTGTGGTTCAGATTATTTATATCTTTTTTGAGCAGTGCTGACCTAGACATAGAAAATGTATATACATTCAATGTAGAGAAGGAAGACACTTTCAAAAAAGTAGTTTTAAGTTGTTATCTTTCTTATAGAAACACAAACGTATATGTTGCAGCTGTGACTTGGGGAAGTTGGCAATCAGATGGTCTTGATGAAATAAAGACCCAAATACATTAATTAGTTTAGCTTAAATCAGAAATGTGAAATGCAACTTCCAGATGGATTCCTGGCATAGTTGTCAGCTGTGTCTTGAGGTCAGAAAAGGGACAGGGAAGCGGCGAGGGCCGCCTGGGCGTGAGTGGGCGCTAATGACAGGCGAAAGCCACAGCTTTTAACCGTGTCACCCAGGGATCGCTTGCGCGTGGTAGCAGTGCGGTGGGCGACGTGCTCCCTTGATACCACGTCATGTGGGCTACCTCTCTGCTGTCATTTTCCTACCGTCGGGAAGGGGGCTCTAAGTGGGAAGGGGTAGGAAACTGGAAGGAAGAGAAACAAAACCCAAGTGTCAGATAGGATTACTCAGTGATTTTTCTGTTTTGTCCCTTCCCTTGCCTGTGGGCAACTTCCCCCCCTCCCCTTCTGCTCAGCGTTAAGCTGAGATGAAAGAAGAACCAACTCCACTGCTGCTTCTCCCATCTGGCTGTGCCTGGGCCGCGGGGGTCTGTGGGCTTCCGGCAGGCGGGTCACGGGAAGACCCAGTCATGCCCTCCTCTAGGCACCTCTTCCTCAGAGCTCCAGGGATCCCCAGCCAGTCCTCCTATGTCACTTGGTGGACCCCGGAGGATGGAAACCGTTACCCTGTAAAGCAAGGCCATCAAGGACATCTAAGTAGACAATATTTTCCTTGAGCTAATTTAAAAGGTTATTTTGGTAAGTGGTTAGTCTGCATGGCCGGTTTAATCTATTATCAAGTCCATTCCAGTATCTGTTTCCTTGAAAGCTAGAGTAGACCTTAAATAAATGAGTCCTGACTACTTCAGCTTTTGAGGAGTAAATTCAATTTATAAGTATTTGTTGCATTTGGCACTGGCGATTTCTACTTCTCTTTCTTTTGGATTTTAAAGTAGTTGCGCAGCAGAGCAGCATGTTTTCACATAAAACTGCTTTCATGCTCACCTTGTTTTCACCCATTTGACCTCTTGTTTTGGGAGAAACTGGATCAGAAAATTCATAGCAGTTAGCAGCTGAGTGCGGAGACCTTTGACTTCAGTAGACAGCTGTCACCTGGAAAGTACAGACCTGGAGGCCCTCTCAGGTTCTCTGTCTGTGGTTCTGACAGTGAACAGGAATGCTGTTTACATTTTCTGTGAGCAGAATCCTCCCCTTGTTAGGAATATGTTAGAAGAGGGCAAGCAGAAACCGAATTTTCATCTAACGGGTGTGTTCTCAGCCGCGATGCTTGGCCCATTGTTCATTCACATGCTCGTGTTGTGTGTGAGGAGAATTTATGACTGAGCCTGTTTATAACATCACTTTAGAAATTCTTCAACAAGATATTATTTTTTGCAAGTGGGCCAGTGTCGCACAATGCTTAATGAACTTAGAGAACAGAAAAATGAGTTAAATTCCAAAGATGTTTAAGATTTCAGGCATTTTTTTTTTTCCTGTGTGAATTAGTTCTGTATTAGGCTGTAGATTTAATTAGCACTCAACCAAACCACTTTCCTATTTTGATGGTTGAAACATTCTTTAGATTATTTTAATCTGCCATGAAATCTGCTAGGAGAAACTGTTTCAGTAAAAGGTGGAACATTAGATACTGTGCGTATTATGTGCTGCACACACAGAGGCACGTGTACCATCTACTTTTCTCCCTCCCTACTCAAGTCCCGCCCTGTTCCCAAAAGGTTTTAAGGTGGATGGAGAGGGCCACAAGGAAATGTCGAACTTTCCCATTGTTGAAATAATTTTCGATTTTGACGAATTGAGGGGAAAGCTTTCTGTTCTACACTCCTGAGAACAGTCATCCTGTGCAAACTCTTCATCCAGCGAGTTTCTCCCGCATGTCCAGGGCAATTCCAGCGTGTCTGCCGGCGATAATGAATCTGGTGGAGGAACTTCCTCTGCCCCCAGCACGGAGACCCGGGCCTGGCGGGAAACGCTGGTGGGCCCTGAGCCCCGGATGGAGTCGGTCCTCCCATAGAATGAAAACTTTCCTCCCAGTCTTTTTCTGAATCTTGTGTGTTCTTGCCATGGCCCGCGGTGAAACGATGAACCGGCGATACTGTGCATCTGCAGGACTACCGCGTGGTTGTATGTGGGCCGTAAATACCTGGCTTGTATGAGATGACTGCTTTTGGTATTTGTATAATCCTCCAGTCACTCCAACCAAGTTGAGCTTTTCACAGCCCTCAGTGATGCCGCCACTCGCCTGATTACGCCGCTCAGGGGAATAAGGTTAAGGATGTGCTGCTGGAAACCAGAGCATTTCCAGGGCCTCGGCTCAGCAGATGGGCTGCTTGGCTGTATTCCTACATCTGCTTGCCTGCTGGGGCAGCTGCTGCCGCCTCACGTTGTGTTCTTTTGTTCTGTTCCAGCCAAGAATGGAACGCTAGGAAGTGTAGTGAATGGATTAATTTAAGGTTAAGGTTAGTGTTTTGCTTGCTTTCTAAGTAACTGATCATAATAATGCTTCTGGTGGAAGCTAATGAGCTTCTCTTAAAGTGAACGAGATTTATAAAATACAGCCCAGCGAGGGGGCCCGATCAGCCTCGTTTGATGGAAACCAAGTTCAGATGCGTAAAATATTGGCAGTTTTTATCGTTGGTTTCTAATGCTTTGTTTTCTTCCTCCCTCCTCCCCACCTCCCACTCCCTTCTAGGACCTAGATCCAGACTTTGCCTGACACTGCAGGGTCCAAGAGAATTAAGGAAACACGGAATGACACGAAGAAGATTAGCTGAGGATTATAGGCTTTGAGGACAGCACCTCAGCAAAGCGAAGCACAGGCACGCTCCCGAGCTGTGGTCGGCAGGAGCCGTGCGCTGGGAGACCATGGCGGACCCAGGGATGATGAGTCTCTTTGGCGAGGATGGGAATATTTTCAGCGAAGGCCTCGAAGGCCTTGGAGAATGTGGTTATCCTGAGAATCCAGTCAACCCCATGGGTCAGCAAATGCCGATGGACCAAGGCTTTGCCTCCTTACAGTCGTCCCTTCACCACCCCTCCACTAACCAGAATCAATCCAAGCTGACCCATTTTGACCACTATAACCAGTACGAGCAGCAAAAGATGCACCTGCTGGACCAGCCTGGCAGGATGATGGGCAGCAGCCCCGGGAACGGACTCGCGTCCCCCCACTCACAGTACCACACCCCACCTGTCCCCCAGGTCCCGCATGGCGGTGGCGGTGGCGGCGGTGCGCAGATGGGGGTGTACCCCGGCCTGCAGAGCGAGAGGCATGGGCAGTCTTTTGTGGACAGTAGCTCCATGTGGGGCCCGCGGGCTGTCCAGCTGCCCGACCAGATTCGGGCCCCCTACCAGCAGCCGCCGCCCCCGCAGCCCCCGCAGCCCCCACAGCCGGCTCCGTCGGGGCCCCCTGCTCAGGGCCATCCCCAGCACCTGCCGCAGATGGGGAGCTACATGGCGCGCGGGGACTTCTCGATGCAGCAGCACGGCCAGCCGCAGCAGAGGATGAGCCAGTTCTCCCAGGGCCAAGAGGGCCTCAGCCAGGGGAACCCCTTCATCGCCTCCTCGGGACCCGGCCACCTGCCACATGTGCCCCAGCAGAGCCCGGGCCTGGCGCCGTCCCTGCGCCACTCGGTGCAGCAGTTCCACCACCACCCGCCGACTGCTCTCCACGGGGAATCGGTGGCGCACAGCTCCAGATTCTCCCCGAACCCTCCTCAACCAGGGGCTGTTAGGCCGCAAACCCTTAACTTTAGTTCTCGGAGCCAGACGGTCCCCTCACCTACTATAAACAACTCAGGGCAGTATTCTCGATATCCTTACAGTAACCTAAATCAGGGATTAGTTAACAATACAGGGATGAATCAAAATTTAGGCCTTACAAATAATACCCCAATGAATCAGTCCGTACCAAGGTACCCCAATGCTGTAGGATTCCCATCAAGCAGTGGTCAAGGACTAATGCACCAGCAGCCCATCCACCCCAGCGGCTCACTTAACCAAATGAACACACCAACTATGCATCCTTCACAGCCTCAGGGAACTTACGCCTCTCCACCTCCCATGTCGCCCATGAAAGCAATGAGTAACCCAGCAGGCACCCCGCCTCCGCAGGGCAGGCCCGGCAGCGCTGGAATACCAATGGACGTCGGCAGTTATCCAAATATCCCCCACCCGCAGCCACCTCACCAGCCCCCTGGTGCCATGGGAATCGGACAGAGGAATATGGGCCCCAGAACCCTGCCGCCTTCGCGCCCGTTCATGGGTGTGCCCGCGGCCCCGAGGGAGCTGGCCGGGCACATGCGACCCAACGGCTGTCCTGGCGTCGGCCTCGCTGACCCCCAAGCAATACCGGAGCGGCTGATCCCCGGCCAGCAGCCGCCCTTCCAGCCGCTGCCCACCTGCCCTCCGATGCAGCCCCACCCGGGGGGCGTGCACCACCAGCCCTCCCCGCCGCCGCACCCTCACCACCAGCCCTGGGCGCAGCTGCACCCCTCCCCCCAGAGCACCCCGCAGAAAGTGCCTGTGCGCCAGGTAAGGCCACGTGCGTCCCGCCCGCCCTCAAACGGGCCACCGGCCCGGGTAGCTTGTCTCGTAGAACTTCCTTTGCAGCGCTTCTTTCTCATAAGTGTAAGTGGGGAAGCTGCTCCTGACGCTCTCATTTTTTTTCTGTTACTTCCTTTATTTACTCTCTCGCTTGCTGGTTTCTGCCTGCATTTGTTTATTTGAAGTACCAGGCACTGTGCTGGGTGCTCAGCATACGTAGATAACTAAACTGGGTTCCTGCTTGCCAGGAGCTGGGTCACTGCCCGAGGCAATAAGAGAGCGGGTCAGAAAACCCATCGAGCAAGCTTTCTTTTCCCCCCTTCTCTCTCTTTGTCTTCCTCTAGTTCTTTCTCTTTCTTTCTTCTTCGCCCTCTCTGTCTGTTTTAGAGATACAGTCAAACTTGGTCTCCAGCCAAGTTTTATGAGTTTGTGGTAGGTTCCCCTCCCCACTGATATTATTATTTTTTTCTTGGGGCTCTGCAAAATGTGTACTTTTATAACATTTATTTTACCAGCAGTTGGATGTTAACATAAATTGCAAACAGTCGAAAATCACAGTAAACAATAATCCACAGAATGCATTTGGTTTCAAAGAGATTTGGGTCCCCAACACTGAAATAAGCATCTTCCTTTTTTGTAAACTGGGATTTTTGTTATCCAACAGATTTCATAAGAGAACAGTTTTAAGCTTCGGTCCTCTCAAAGGCCTCCTCCCATGTTAAATTTTGGTGTTTATGCCCGAGGCCCAGGAAGAATAGATGACCAACTATGTGTACCGATCATTCTGAGTGCTATTCAAAAATATGTATTGATCATCTGCTCTGGCTGCAGCTCTGTATTTGGATGGCACAGTAGATGATTTTGGAGGTGTAAGGCATAATGCTGGTTCTCAGTGAATTCACATCAATCTGTGGAAACCTGACCGATATGTGAACTATAAAGCAAAGCGTGGGACCACACATGGTTATGTGATATGTGTCCAGGGAGAGGAAATAGCTGTGGGTCGGGGTGCTTGGGATTTGGTGAGGACCTGTGAACCAAGGAGGACATTTCAGGCTGGGGGATGGTTTGTTAAAGATAGACAGGGGAAGTAGAGCTCGCTTCTGGACACGGAATGGGGCAGTGGGGGAAGGTTGCTGTTTTAAGGAGTTTGGACCCAAATGGGGAACCAGTTGTATTGATCAGAGAGCAAACAGGATGGATGAGGGCCCAGAAGGTGGATCATGGTCTGTTGTACCGGGAGCAGAAGGGAGGGAAGCATTGTAAAGTAAGAGGGTTTGGTCAGGAAGCAGCTGTTCTGGGCATCTCGGTGGGTGGGGGCGCAGGGGGGTGGGAAGAGGAGGCAGTTACAGCAGGGACTCCCTGGAAGGGCTGGGCAGCAGAGGCTGGCAAATGCAGGGCCTCAGGGAGGCTGCCCTCAGCGCTGGGCTTGGGTTCCGTGGGGGCCCAGGGGCTCCACCACCCAGCCACCCTGCCCAGGAGAGGGCTGGCCTCTGCCCTCCTGCCATCTAAGCCCTGCGTGGGTGCTGCTGGAGCTCTCTCACCTGCCGCGAGATGGGAGGGGATTCTGGGAACTGTGGCTCCAGGTGCCCCCTGACCTGTGGAGGGTGGTGTGACAGGAGCCAAGAGAGAAACGGGCTCCGGTAGAAGCAAGGGCTCAGGAAAGGCCTTGGCATAGAGAAGATAAAACAGAGCCGAAGGGTTACTCTTTATGGAAACCTCACGGCAAAATGCCCTTCCTCCAGCAGCTGACATGAAGGTGACTTAGTTTCCAGGGAGTGTTCTTTTTTATTCCCTGTAACATTTCCCATGAAACAAGGGACACTTCAGGGTGAGCCCCTCCGAATGAGATCCCTTCGGCCCTCACAGGTGGGCGAGCTTGATGGGGGTGGGGGTGGGGCCCTAAGATTGCATCTGAGCCCCTGGTCAGAAGGTTGATTTCTTCCTAACTTTCCTGAGTTTTAAGAGTTTAAGTGTACAACTCCATGGGCGGGCATTTCTGGTACATGATGGTAAATACATGATGAGGTATGCGTGAGACTGTGGTTCGAGTCGCTGAGCACTCAAGGGCTTCCTATACCCTGTGCCCTGGGCTGGACACTGGGGGATGCCCCATGCATCCCCCTCTTTTCTCTCATCCGACTTCTTGAGTATGTAATTATAGACAAACTGGGAACACCCGCAGTGTTTTTCACTGTGAGTAAATGGAATTTGTCTTATTTTGCCCTGGTATTTGCTTTCTTATTTCTGCTTACCTTTGCATCCTCTTCAGATTCTGAAGCACCCAGGCTTGAAAATAATGCATGGGAAGTGGTCTTGGGAGGAGCACAGACTTTAAAGTGGAAGAAGCATTTGAATCCCAGCTCTACCACGTATTAGCTTGGGGGACCTTGCGCAAGTTACTTAGCCACTCTGAACCTCAGCTTCTTCATCAGTAGAACAGGAAAAATAGTGCCCATCTCAGAGGGCCCTGGGACCAAGCGGGATACTGCAGGTCATGTGCCTGGGGTGGCAGCCAGCGCCTGGTAGACGCTCACCTGTTTGTTCTCCTTTAGGTGCTACTGTCTGGTCTCGTGTAATGCAAGCCTTGCTTCATACTTACATGTGTTCACATGTAGATACAAAGTAAAATTGATTTTATTTTTAAGGAAGATGTTGAATATGATAAAATATAGCCTTTGGGTAAAATGCTAAATTTGATTTGTGCCACTATTGCCCCTCTTTTAGCTTAAATTACGTGGGTGTGAGGAGGATGATGACATGGGTAATTCGAAGTGCTGTCACCTACTCCTGAAATCTTTCCCTCTCCCTCTGAACGACTTCCATGCCACTCTAGCAGATATTTTGCTAAGTATATTTTGCTTTAGAACTACTAAAATAATTTTGCATTTCATGCATGATAGAATGGTGATTCCCAACCATGCTGTGTGGCAGAGAAGCTACTGGATTAGGTTGGGATATTGATGTTATTCACTAACTGAATTATCACATGCAGCTGGCTTGTTGACTCTTTGAGTTTTTCACTTTTCAAAAATAGAATTTATGTTCTTTAAGTATTTCAAATATTCTGTATAGATATTTTCTAAATTGTATAACACAAGTATCTTTAAAGAGAACTTTAATGTTATATTGAAGCATCAACAAAGGAAAATATTAGAACAAAAAGGCTAAAGTTCATCAGATCAAAATGTAGAAAACTGTATATTTTGTATGTGGACACATTCTTTAATGCAAGCCTTAGACTCTCCTGCTTACTAGATAAAATCTACAGAAAACAACTCTAGTTTTTATGTCTTTTTAATAGCTGTTTAGAACAGTGGTTCTCAAACTTTTTGATCTCTTTACACTCTTAAAAAATTATTGAGGACCTGAAAGAGCTTTTGTATGTGTGGATTATGTGAATTGATGTTTATTATCTTAGAAATATAACTGAGGAATTTAGAATATTTACTTTTTAATTCATTTAACAATAATAGTAATAAACCACTACCTGTAACATAAATACACATAAAACAAACAAAAAAAGATAGCGATTTTCCAAAGCAAAAAAATAAAGGCACTGTTATACATTTTCACAAATGTTAGATTCTCATACCTGCTAGTGTGTGCAGAGTCTGCTGCGATCACAAGTCACGAGCTTTTGGAAACATCTGTACAATGAACAACTGAGCGTGAAAAAGGTCAGTAACATCTTAGTCTTGTTAAGAGTTCTGGCTCCGCAGGCCCCTGGGCTCTCCCTCTCACACTCTCAGGACCCAGGTCTGAAGGAAAGAGAGCAGGCGTTGGAGTCTGGAGAGTCGAACACTAACTGGTTACGTACCCTGTGTCCTTGGGCAGGTCATCTAACTGTAGAGCCTCGGTTTCCTCCTCTCTGAAACGAGAGCCGAACGAGAGCCGATATACCTTCCTGGTTGGAGGCACAGCGAGAGCAGCAATAACATCCGCTCAGTATTTAGCATGGCGTCACGCATCGTCATCGGGCAAATGTTTAAGAGCGTGTGTTGCCAGAACTTAAAAATAATCTAATCACTTATTCCAATGTAAGAAATGTGGTCATAGTGTTCGACTTCATTTCCTAAGTTTCAGCAAATGGCTTATCAAAGCTCGAGGCTCCCTATACGCTACACGTTGAGGGAGAGAGAGAAAGGTATTGCCATGGGGAGAGGAAGGACGTGACGAAGTTAAAACATGCAGGGGCAAATGCACCAGCAAGCACTGCAGGCTGTGGGAATGTTTCCTAGCCCATTCCAGGGTCTGGGTGTGTTTTTTGGGCAAGTGAGGTCTTTGCTGAGATGTGAAGGATCAGTCTGAGTGGAGAGAAGCCTGAGTAAAAGGGGAGGGATGAGAGTTTAAGGCATAGGAAACATGGGATGCAAAGATGGGAGAGGACCCCTGGATGCCCTTCAGTGTTACTGGACTGCAGGGGGCGTGTGCGAGGCCGCGGGACTGTCCACCGTGGGGAAAAGCGCAGCTGCGGAGTGTGGGCAGACCAGCCTTGGAGTGCCCTGCAGACATGCCGAGAGGAATCCAGAAAGGAAAGCACAGACGGTGTTTTGTTCATCTGAAGAGATTATCTAAAGACAGACTGGTTAAGGGGATTGCCCTTCAGGGAACAAACAAATCTCTGAGTTCCCGAATAACACATACAAGTCCACACTGGTGTGTGTTCCAGTTCTTGGGATAGGCACTCAGATTGTATAATGCTCTTGGAATTCTTAGGGTCTGCAACATTGTACTTTTAGAATAAGTAGATTTTGGATACATTTCTGCCCCTTCTATTAATTTGACCCTGAAATATAGTCTCTGTGAAGGAGAAGATAAGTAGAAAAAGTTTCCTAAGGACCACTAGGACCACTAAGATTGATGTGATGGTAAGTAATTTCCCTGATACTACTTTTCTCCAAGGAGAGTAAAAGAAGAGGAAAGACCTAGAGAATCAGTAACTTTTCCATGACATCTTATGAACGTCTTAAAGCAAACAAACAAAATCTAACGTTTCTGGGAAAACTGTTTCCTGCTCAATCTCAAGTAGAGTCAACCCTCTCCTGAAATTCTCTCAGTTCACCCAGTAATTACAATGTTCCAAACTTAGGCCAAGTGATTGGCAACCATGAAGGAAATTTTATGGGAAAACTAGCCATGCTTCTCAAGCCTAATGTATGCAAGTTGGGCTCAGGAGCAGAGAAAAGCACTTTTCTAATGGAGAGTATATACACACTGTGATGACTACCGTTGGCTTTCCTTTTGCTTTCACACCCCTAAAGATGTCTGGGGGAGATGGGGAAAACAAAGCATCTCCAAAGAAGAGTCACCTGTGACCCAAGTGGTATTTCAGTGGCTTTTCTAAGTGCACCCCCATTCACAAAGCAGGCCCCCTGTTCTTTCCTCTCATTGGAGTGGATTGCTGTACTACACTGTTCACACTGAAGTCGGGAGGAATCACAGCTTTTACCACGGGTTGGGCTCACCTGTTATTTCTTCGTAATGCCTTGGGTTAGACGCCACCTCAGCTCTCACTGCTCTCTGCTTTCCTGATTGGTCGGTGGTTTTTCCTGAAGCCTGCAAGGTGTTTCTTCTGATGACGTCAGTTTGTGTACAGTACAGCTTAATGAGTGCCTACCTGCATCCCCCCTGCAGCAAAGCAGGTTTATACCAGAGACCAGAGTTTCAGGTAGGCTAGAAGAGAAAATACCAAGCATAGAGCTAAAGCAAAGGAAGAGTCCTAAATTGTCTGTCCTTCCACCACGTGGTCTGAAAGCATAATGAGCCACTTACTACATGTCACCCTTGCCTCTTAGCTTTTATTTTGTAAGGGAGTACCATTTTCTGGGACTCCCAAAAATATTGCAGGTGATAAGAATGTAGGTTTTTCAGTTTCCTTTCAAATCCTGGCTATTAGGCCTCTGCAGAATGTCTCAAGTAGCAGATTGATTTTCTTAACTTTTTAATTAATTAATTTTCTTAACTTTTAAAACTTTTAATTTTCAATTTTAGATAATGCATTTTACTCATGTACTTGGTTGCCTTTTAGTCAAGTGCTATTAAAGAAATACCTACTGAGTGCCTATTATGTGGTATGGTGAAGGCAAGAAGGAGATACAGGCCTTCACTGAGATGGCGAGGGGATTTTGTTCTTTAGGTACAGCATTCTATTCTGACTGCCATTTTTTGTCTACTTAGTAGGAGCTAGACATAGCACTTTCCGATCCAAATTGAATGGAAGCTGCAAGTCCAAGGCATAGATGCTATTGAAGATTTTCTGGTCACCCCGTTAATAAAAAAAAAAAAAAGAGTTGGAACTAATTTTAGTAATATATTTAATTAACCCAACATATCCAAAATATTATTCCAACAAATAATCAGTATAAAAAAATGACTGAGATGTTTTATGTAAGTATTTGAAATTGGTCTGTATTTTATACTGGAGCCCACTCAGTTCAGACCAGCTGCATTTCAGATGCTCAGCATACCCCTCTTGATATCAGTGGAAATTTTATAGGAATTCTTTTTTTTAGTCAGTACCGGGAAATGAACCCAGGATCTCGTATGTGGGAAGCAGGCGCTCTACCACTGAGCTACACCTGCTCCCCAATGAGAGTTAGTTTTTTCATTTGTTTTTTGTTTTTGTTTTTAGGAGGTACAGGATCGAGCCCAGGACCTCGTACATGGGTAGCAGGCTTTCGGCCACTTGAACTACACCCCCTCTCCAAATCCTTTTTAAAAACAAGTCAGATAACAAATACATTTTTTTGCATATAAACAATGTGAAATTGTTGAGTCTAATTATGACAGGTCTTATCACTCTCATTGCAAGGTGGGAAAGTAGTAGCATTTTTAAGGTATCATCAATAAATGCTGTGGTGTGTGTGTTGGGGATCAGTATCAGTAGGTGAAAAGGTAGCTTATGGATGTGTGAGTTCATTTGTTTGGCTCTCCAAGAAGGCTGTCTGAATGGTGTCTTTTACTGTTCTCTAATCTGCCTAGGGTGTTTCTTTGAAAGGGGGTTTACAGCCATTTT
>JAQZBX010084841.1:0-13202 GCA_029593785.1 Cabassous unicinctus | reverse complement strand
GTCCAAACATCAAATAAAATTACTTTCCACAACTCCTTCTTCAATAACTGCATTTTAAGTCCTGTCTTCAACTGAAATTGCTGGCTGGATCAATATTCAGGTATTTTCTTTAATAAATTTTGATTCGCTTAAATTATCACATGTAACCCAGTTCTCTGAGAATCACTTCCTGAAAGCCCAATGAGATCCCCAATAGAGAAAGATCTGGTCTGACTCAAATTTTAATGATCCAAAAATTATTTTAATATCTTCCTATAAATTACTCAAAGAGAAATACTACCATTTAATATAATGGTTACATTTATAAGATATAAATAATTCAAAGGGATTGCCATGAAAGAATGGGACATTGTCAAAGTTTAAATTGAATGATACCCTTTTAGCAAACAAAAATTAAAAAAATAAGAAAAACAGATGTATCAACTTTCAAATTAGGGCAGATAATAGTAATCACCATCATCATCATCATCATCATCATCTTACCTGTCAAAATAATATTAAGACTTACACATAAAGTATAGCAAAGTTCAATATCAATTTTAAACTGTAGAATTATGCATTTAAGAATTTTATATCATTGATAATATGCAAAGTGAAATATGTTTTAATTTTAAGGAAGTACAAAATATTAACATTGCAAGAAATGTAAGGAACTCTTTCATAAATTGTTGGATGAAAGAAAAGTACAGGTAATTTTTTTTCCTTTCTGGACATTGGAATTTTCTTAGTTTCCTAGGACTTGTCTAACAAAATGCTACAAATAGGGCTGATTAAAATTCTGTAAGTTTATCAGGTGGCTAGAAACACAGTTCCATACCCTAGGACTCCATATCAGTATGTTTGCAGAGTCATATATTTGCTGAGCAAAGGAGAAATATGGCAGTGGCCATTCTTGACACAACTCACTCTTTACCAACTGAATTTGTCTTGTTGACCATTTTTATCTGTTTGTCCATATATATTGACCTTATAAGGGAGCCAAGCATTTTGAGCACTCTTTCCATCTTTGTCTCATAATTATTAATGACATCTTCAAATATCCTATTTCTAAATAGGATGACATTCATGAGATTGTGGGATTGGATTTATATCTTATGGAGGGACAAATTTCAATTCAAAACAAGTATACAACCTAGAATCATGTGTATATTATCACTCTGTAGTTAAACTTTGTAGTTAATTTCTCAGGAAAAATATTATGAAAGGCACAGTAAACTGAATGTCCCACATAATCCTGGTTAATAACAGACATGGTCAGAAGGAGTAGTTGAGGAGGTTGTTGAATGCTTGGAAAACTCTCCTGGGTTAAGACTAGGGATATTCTCATCTGACAGTTTCATGGTTAGATGTAGGCCCATTTTTGTGGATATAAAGATCTTTAATCAAAAATTTATATTTGTATTTGACAACTGCTAATTTTATTTTACTTTTTAGTGGTAAGGTTTTCCTTTATCTTGAAAGAAGTTTTAGATTACATAAAATTTACTTCAAATATATAGGGGATTCCTATATATCCCACCCCCACTCACATTTCCCCCTATTAATAACATCTTTTATTAGTATAATACATTTGTTTTAATTAATGAAAAAATATTGAAGCTTTGCTACTAACCATAGACTATAGTTTACATTATCGTTTATTTACACTTTGCACTGCAAAATTTTATAAGTTTTGACAAAATGTATAATGGCCTGTTACCTTCATTGCAGTATCTTGCAGAACAATTCCAATGTCTTCAAAATGCCCCATGTTACACCTATTCTTCCCTCTCCCTCCTCTCAGAACCTCTGGTGACCACTGTCTTTATATCAATGCTATAAACTCTTTCATTACCAGAATAAATTAAGTCTGTTTTGGTCCATAGTTGAATTTCTTATGTTAGTTCATGTCTCATTCTTAAGGATTTGGGGATGGCAATGCCCAATCTGCTTCTGATTGAGAGAGGGTTTTACCACTAGCTATGGTCCATAGCGGTTTGTGTATTTTATCCATACACCCCTATAATTAAAACTATGTGTTATTATTGTACATTTGTTATAGTTCATAAGAGACTGCTCTCACATTTGTACTGTTTACCAAAGTCCATCTTCCTCCATATGGTTCATTGTGTTATACAATCCCATGCTTTATACATTATATCCAATGTGTACACTTAGTGGCTCTCACTTAATCACAGCTGTACAGTCATTGCCACAGTAAAACTTTGAATGTTTTTGATTATGATTTTTGTATAATTGTTCTTGTGAGGCATTCCTGCCTGAGAAATTAATCTTTTAAAAAAATAAAAGGCAACTTTTTGTTTGTTTAAAAGTAATAATGGATTTTTAAACACAGTATTTTGTACTGTAAGTCTTATTTAAACTTGAATTGTAAGTAAAATATAGTAGAAAAAGAATAACTACTTCCAAGAAATTATATAATTCTAAAACAAATAATGTGGAGAGATGAGACTTACTTATAATAAAATTCAAAACTGAAAGTAGCATAAATTCAAATATCAAACGGATGATACTAAATTACGAGAGATAATGGATTGGTGATTTATTCACAATAAGTGAAAATATATCAGTAAAATGTATATGCAAATATGAAGACATGAAGTTATACATGGCAAAAAGTCATTATGAAAGAGTATCAATGAAGAAAGTTGCATGGCATACATGCAATTTCCATGGTATTTATTTAAATTGCTTTATATTTATTACAGTTCTAAAAAGTTTCTTTTTCACTTATAAAATTAATTTTTAAAATTATTGGGGTAAAACTCTTTACCTTAAATTATGTTTTGAACTGGATTTCATGTAAATAGTCTTATACAAGCATACATATTTACACATGAATCTATTTTGCTATGTTTTAAATGACCACAAATCATAAATTAAACTGGGAAACATATATCAAGAAAAAATAATAGTATCCTTGGACACATTACTTATATTTGTGCATAATTATTAGAAAAAAATTTCATGATATACATAAATACATCTTAATCATTTATATATATATATGTATTATGTATATAAAAATCAGAAAAGACATAAAATGAATAAATATTAACTTAAATGTAGATTACAATATTTAATAGACTAAATTGTTGTAACTAATTTGGTAAATAGTATTAAATAGCATACTATGGGTGTTTCTAACAATTAGTTAATATCACTTCCAAAATCAAGTATTCAGAACAGAAGTACAATTTGTTTTTATGCACACCACTAGAATATATATTCAGAATCAAATTTCACCTTAGTATTTGCAAAGCTTAAATTTGAGCAATTATTACTGATGTTTATTTTTTAATGCTATTACAATATTACACTGTTATTTAGGGAGAATATATATAAAATTTCTTCATGGACTCAATATTTCTGAAGATGGGCATATTTCTTCTTGTCTAAAATTAAAACACATTTGTGCTCCCTGTTGTTTGTCAGCTCCTACAAATATTGTTTGTCTTCTGACTTAGACAATTTTGCCTATTAGTTCTGTAAAGCTCAAATAATGCTCAACAGAAAAGGGTGACCTGATTATTGTCATAATTTTACCAAGAGCATGTTGAAAGAATTTGTCCATGAGTTGACTCCAGAGAAGTAGTAATTTCATTGTTGTATCCTTTCTATCTCTGTTTTAATAACACCCTTCAGTATATGAAGTCCATCTTCTCATATCTCATTCTCAATAAATATCAATATGTTAAAGAGACTTACCTCCCCAGAACTTTTTCTCAGATCTCCAGCCAGATCTTTGTTTTGAAGATTGTAGATGATGGGGTTGACCATGGGAGTGAGGATGGTTTAAAAGACAGATACTACTTTATCCTGCTCAGCAGTATGATAAGATTTCATTATAAAATATGTGATAATGACTGTTCCATAGAAGAGAGTCACCACAATCATATGGGAAGAACAGGTTACCAAACCTTTTCTCATCCCTAATTTTGAACTTAATCTCAAAACCATAGATATTACCTGCCCATATAAGGCCATAATGGCAGATAATGGAATGAGGATGAACAAGAAACCACTAATAAAAATTGCATTTTCATAAAGAGATGTATCAGCACAGACAAGTTTCAGGGGAGCTGGCATCTCACAATAGAAATGTTCAATGTATCTGGAGGCACAGTAAGGAAGACTGAGTGTATATGTGACATGGAACAAAGCATTGATTAGAGCACCCAGCCAAGTGCCAGCCACCATGAAGACACAGATTGTAGGGTGCATAAGAACTGAATATCAGAGAGGGTGGCATATGGCCACATAGTAGTCATAAGCCATAACCACCAAGAGAATGCACTTTGATGAAGAAAGGATATTGAAGAGGAAGAGCTGAATTCCACAGTTAATAAAAGAAATGGTATTTTTACCAGATAGGAAATCAGTAGTTAACTTAGGAAAAATATTGGAACTATATAAGAGGTCCATGACGGAATTCTGACTGAGCAGAAAGTACATAGATGTATGGAGTCGAGAGTCCATCCAAATGAGAATAATCATCATAATATTGCCAATAACGGCCACAAGAAACACTATGAAGATGAGAGAGAAGATGAGATTGGGAGATTGAATGTGTTGAAATAGCCCTAGGAGCTATTCAGTTTCAGTGGTCTGATTGCTCCATTTGCCCATTCTCTTCTTCCCAATTCATTATCCTAGAAAGTCCAGACAAAAATCTTTAATTTTGTGCCCCCCATATTATAATGTGCAAACTTCATTCTCTTACTTAGTTTTGTAATGATATATATTAATCTCTACAAAACAATTGTTGTCTTTATTGCTGCCATTTCACTTCATGTTGATTTAAAATACTTTTACCAAAAATTACCTAAACACTACCCACTCTGTAATTTAAGGAAATGTATTTAGACACCTTGAAATTTGGATAAGGTTAGTAGGTAAAATTTCTTTTAAAAAAGCATTCATACATATAATCTCTATATCTATCTCTCTGAATCTTCCTCTCTATCACTGTCTGTTCATTTACCTATTAAATCTATATCTATGTCTTTGACCTTTTCTATGTCTTTGTCCATGTCTATGTCTTTGCCTGACTTTATGTCTAAGTCTACAAATACATCTATATTTATATATATTTCTATTTTTATTCATATTTCTCATTTTATTTCTGATTCTGTTTCTGTTAATGCAGCTTCAAGCGATTACTTTCCTTCTATATAAAGGTAACTTTTATTTTCAGAGAGTTCAGTTTATTTTGCATATTTTAATAGCAGGTAAAGAAACAACACCATAACCACATAAAAATGTTTCCAGTTTCCCTATTTCTTCACATCAGCATATTGCTTCACTAGTTATCTTAAAGAGAAATCATGTTTAAGTACTCTTTATTTTGAAATTAATATGGATAAGTTTGCTTTTTTTATGTAATTTGATAGCTGAGAACATAACGTCATCCAAAGACCAGAAGAAGCCTAATGTCAACCTCAATTCCTACTGCATGGAATTCAGTCATTTGACTCTACATAGTTGAAAGATTGCTGATGATATGACAAATTAAAAAACAATGGAAACAAACCAACAAGTAAAACTGCTATTAGTGATATAGTTTGGGCAGAGGAATTATTTCTCATCTATGCTTAATCTGGTTGAGCTCTGTGTTAAGGAAAACAAAATGTGCCAAGTCTAATTTGGCAATAAACTTATCTGAAGGGAGTAAATGGAGAAAACATCAATTGACTCAAATTCTTTTTGAGGAAGTAAAAATGATGTGACTAGATCGGCTAAATTTGTAAAAGTTCAGGCATTACTTTGCTTAAGATTTTCAGCAAAATTTGGGTCATATAAAACATACCTATAACAACATCAAAATATAAATTTTACTAAGCAATGAAGACAATCAGCATCTTTCCCAGAAATGTGTATTCAGAGTCAATCATTGCCACTGTCTATTGACTTGATTCTTATCATTGGAAGCATGCTCATATATTGTGCTGCACTTTTTAATATATTACAAATAAGTCCACGTAATTGTCATTGACCCATTAGCAAGTATGACATTTTGGTTACAAAAATACTGCATTGCATTATTTGTTTTTATTTTAAGGGGTACTAGCTTATCCTATCTATTAGTTATGAATTCTCTAATAAATAATGAGATAATTACAAAACAACTGAATATCAGAAAGTAGATCAAAATCTTGGGAAATTTTTACTTTGGCTTAAAGTCAGGAAGACTTTCACTGCTAAACATATATGAGTTCTGAACTGTATTTCAATAAAGTGACAATTTATTTCCAAATTGGATTTCATAAATTCAATTTAAAGGACTCTGAAATAATCAGAATTAAATCAAAAACTAGCAATTTTTAGTTAACTATATCATCATGTGTACCTTGCAGTTTTTCAGTAGAATGCTTGCAAATTCAGTACTTATATAATCTAGTGAAGCTTTTTTTTCCCCAAAGAAATCAATTCAATTAAAGAAAAAACCATCTGTGACTCATGATTCATTTGGAATTTGTTCTTATACTGTCTTTACTATTAGTGTTTGTGAACTGCATGCCTTTGGTCTTAAAATAATGGAGGGAGAGAGTAAAAATTGTTCAATAAGAATATCAGAATAGCAGATACACAAAGCAGTTGGATTCCTGACAGTGTATTAATTTCATTGTCTATAAATATAATTTCCTAATTAATATGAATATATGGAAAAATAAGGAAGTCTATCATTGTAAATCATATATCACCCTGAAAAATACAGACATAAATCAGGCAAGATATGAGGAATATATGATAGTTAATTATTAGTTAATTACTGAAAGTCTCTTATTATATTCTTAATCATCTATGAAGATGTTCCCCTCCTTCAAAATGATTATCAGAACCATAAAGAGACTTTTGTCAGTCCATAAGAACTTGGAATTTGGATTGCTTCTAATGGCCTATTTTCCATTCATTAACATCAAATAGCTTAATCATAAATATCTAGATTGTCAAGCTTTAGGGAAAAAAAAATTTTGTTTTTGTCATTTCACACCAAAATGCAAATCCAAATTCATGGATGTAAATATAATAACACACTGTGGTTTCAGTTTTAATACAAAATATTAACTTACCTGGTTCAACTGATATTCACAAATGATGTTTTAAACACTGCTCCATAAATTGGTGAAAAGATTATTTATCCTATCAATATAATAATATGTAATTTCACTTTTTAATAATTTATAACAAACTATCTTTTAATTGGAAGAGTCATTTCATTTCTTTAAAAAACTAATAGGTTTTTAGAATATGAGGTATTCAAAGGCCATTTCTTGATTACACCAGCTAGTTAAGTCATACATTTTTAAGTTATATGCAGGATAAATCTAAAAAATATTCATTCACTTATGTTAGTCACTCCTGGGGCTAAATTATATATTTTATATGCTTTTTGCACATATAAATATATCAAATTTATATGCAATTTTAAAAATTTAGTGAAGAAAAAGTTCTTGCATTTAAAGCTTTTGGGAATTATTTCTAATTTTCATCCAAAGAGGCATATAAATAAATAAATAAATAAATAAATAAATAAATAATTTCTTTAACTGTCCCTTTTGAAAGGTGTTCATTGGCTGTGTATTAACAATATAATTTTTGTAATTATAATATTTTTGAGACAATGTTTCTTCTATTGTTATTGAAAAACTTCTGAAGGATGATATATGGCATTAAACACAAGCAGAAAATAGAAAAATCTGTATTTAAGAGCAGCTCAACTTCACTTATATTTATACTGAATTGGAGATTTTAATTCATTATTATCTACCATTACTTAATTCTGTTGCAAAATCAAGGCTGAAAAATGCTGAATGAACTAACTACTCACATAAGAATAAAAATATCATCATGCCCAATATTCAATTGACTTTGGGGGGATTACATCTAAATTCTATGTTCTTTTCAGAAATCATAGATAAAGATAACTTACTTTTTGTATTTTTCTCAAAACATCACCAGAAATTGATTTATGTAAAAGGAAGTGTTGCACAGAAAAGTATCCAGAAAGATTTATCCTCCTTTGCTGTCAGGGCCATACATTACTAATTAACAAGATGAAATACTCTACTATAGTTTTATGGGCCAATTTATTATTTTACCTGTTCCATCCTTAGAAAAAATTTCACTTGTCTGCCAGTCTGTTCCCTTGGGTAGGCCCGGCACAATTATTCCATTGTCCTTCAAGTGGACAAATTAAGAAAGTCTGTTCTCTTGACAAAAGGGAAACAAAAATATCAATCAGTTCCATTAGCATTCACCTACCATCCCCAGCTAACTCCATCTAAGAAATGGAAAATGACAGTGGTGAAATACCAATGCGTAATTCATCAGCAGCTGCTTGGATTATGGGTGAATGCATTTCCTCCTGGCTTCTTCAATTATTAGTAATTTTAAATATGCTACTTAACTCTTCTTTCCTCTGCTTCTTCATCTACAATATGGTTATGAAAAGAGCATGCCTGTTATATGGTTTGGTGAATATAAATAAATTCAATGCAAATCTCATTATATATTGCCAGGTGTTGGGATATGTGATGAATTAAAAAAAGATGACTTGTTTTTTATTTTTATGAATTGGTATAATTAGAAGTATGAATTGATCCATAATGTGTGATATTTTTCCTGAAGGTACGTTTAAATACATAAATATATAACCTGAATAATGAGAAATGTTTATTTATTGAATTGTATGCATGACACAATAATTTATTGTTCATCACATCTCTCATTGAACAATAAACCATATACATGCATTTGTATTTTATATGTGTGTATATATATATATATATGTACACACACACACTCACAGAACGTGATTTATATATAGAGAAAATTTTCCTTGGTCTATTTGATTGTGAAGTATTCATCAGAAATGCTATTTGATTTTATATTTAATTAATGGTACAGATTTCATTAAAGATCTCTGAGCATTCAAATCCCCAAATAATTACTCAATATTTTTCTATATATAGGGGGAGAGATGTATATCAATACTAAGGAATGAGCTCAGTTTCAAATGAATTCTCAGAATGCATATAGGAGAATGGGTAGGTTTGTTTGGGCAGAGCAGATTTTAAGGTTCTTGTAAGTATATGATATTAAAGTAATTTAACTTTGATTAAATGTTTTTCATGTGCTAAGAAGATTTATAATTGCTTTATGTATAAATTAAATCCTCAGACCTCCCATTCTCCCTCTTAGGAAGACATTACAAATAATATCTGCATTTCAAATATAGAAATTCCCTAATTTTACCAAGAGTGCAAGTAGTGGCATCAAAAGTTGATCATAAATATCCAATACAGTGCCTGTGTTACCAAGTAAAGGGCTTGTTGCCCCATGAGCAATAAGCGTGAGTAATGAGTGAAAAAATCATAAAAAACAAAAGCAAAAAAATTAAATAGTTGAAAAAAAGAATTAGGAAAAAATGAAATTTCAAGGAGATGAGAAGAGAAGATAAGAATGAAGACAAAACAAGAGAAGGCAGAAAGAAAGAAAAGAAAAAGAAGAGGGAAAAATAAAAGAAGAAAACAGGAAGAAAATAAGAGGAAAGGAAAAAACAACAACACAGGTCTCTCTCTCAGGCCATCAGCAACAGTCAGGCTGCTTGTGTTCACTAATCACCCCCATGGCCCACACTCTGCATAAGCTACTCACATGTAGAGAAAGAATAAAACTCAGTCTAGGTGTCCCGTCTTGAAGCTATTTGTCTCATGTATCCCCTTCTCCAGGAATCATGGAAGTTTCTGACAATCTGCTTATTTTCTCTCCTCATTTCCCTTCTCTCCTGGCCTTTTTGGGTCCCTGACAGCTCTCCAAATGTCTCTCCCAGATCCTATCTCCCCTAGGCTGGTTGGGCACCTCTCAGCTCACTGGCAGACTCTGACATCTCCCTTCTCACCTGTGCCAATTGATCACCTGTCATCTCACCCCTTCACCCTACCCCATTTCCTCTTTCTCCCAAGACTGGGTGAGTGCATGTCAGCCCACCTGATCAAATCACCCCTCCTCTCTCACTGGAGACACTTCAGTGCCAGCCTGTGTATTTCCTCTTCCTGGGAACCAGATGAGAGCCACTCCATATGCCTTATCTCACCCTCCACACCACTCTCCCCCTGAGCTGGGTGGCAACCAGTACTCCTTTAACCCAGTGATTTCCCTTCTTTCAAGAGCACCAGCAGTACACCCATTTGCACCAATGCTCTCCTCTCCCCAAGGCCAGCTGGGCACTGGTCTCTGCACTTGATCATTTACCCCATGCTCCCTTTTCTCCATGAGACAGCTGACTGTCAGTCCAGGCACTTGATTGCCCTGCAGTGCACCTCCTTGTATGCATTCTGAGCACCAACATGCATACCTGGTACCCTATTGTCTCATCTCACTGTGAGGACCAGCTAAGCAAATCACTTTCCTGGCTTCCTTCTCCCTCTGATTAATATGACTGCCCTATCTCCCACAATTTCCCTCTCCCTCGACTGTCTGGACCCCTCTCTGGCAACCATCATGAATCACCCCCACTGTCCCACAGCTTGCCTTCTGCCAGGCTGGCTTGATTACCTTACTGCAGTATCTGGAAGAGGAGTGCAGCCTCCCATTCCCTACTCTGTTATTTTGGGTCACCTCTATAATGTACACTTTATATTTATTTCCTCTTCTATTCTGTAGCTCCCAGTTTATTAATCATTTTACCTGTGATTGTCCAACTCTATTGCCATTGTTGTGTCATGACATTTCTCAATATAAATATACATCTTCTTGAGTGGCTTTATTATAACTATTGGAAACATTCATGACCATTGTAGCTTTCTATGTCCATGTTTTCACTGTGAAATTCTAGATGTGCTCCAGTAAAGGTCAGGCAGAAGTTATCTCCACTTGTGTCTGTCACCTGATTGTGGCAAATATATTCTATGTGACAGTTCTGTCCAACTCTTTGAGGTCAGGATTCTAATGCACCAGTGAACAGGAAAAAGTGGTAGAATTCTATAACTTTATCCCAACTCTTCTGAACACATTCTATCTAAATCCTTCAATAAGAAGATTCTGTAGGCCATGAGAAAATTTTTACATATTGAAACTTGTACAAATGTGGCTTTAGGAACCCTTTTATGATTAGATTGTGCAACAAATAAAGGCTTCAGAGTCTAATTCTTGGAAAGGTGTGCACCGATAGAAATGCTTACTCAAAAAATACATTGATAAATATTGTCATTCCTCCTTTTTTCCAAAATAAAGTATTGCTACTTAAACTAGTTTGATTTTCAACATAAAATAAAAAATATTATGTGATTTTCAGCTTTTATATGTGGCAAAATCTATGTCCCCATATACTAACTATTATTCTTTAATACTCTTTTAACATCCTGGAATACAATGTGCAAGAAATACAATGTATCCAAACACACAAAATCAAGGTCACCTATAAAATGAATGAGCTGCTGAGTTGATCAGTGTACATCCATCTATTGATTCCTTTTCATCTTTTCTACATTTTTGTTCTTTTTTTCTTACTCTAATTCTTTCCTTTTCCTTCCTTCCTCCCTCCCTCCCTCCCTTCCTTCCTTCCTTCCCTCTTTATTTCATATTTGACATTTATAGTTATGAATAAAACACCAATAATCTTTTACAAAATTTTGTGTATGCCCATAAAGCTAAATACCTTTGGTATATATCCAAAGATCACTTGCTTGGCTGTAGTTAAGTTTAGCATATATATAAATTTAATAGAAACATCCAAAATATTTTTCTGAATTGCTTCTGTTTTATATTCCATTCAGCACTTAGTGAGAGTGTAGTGGTAGCAAATGGCTGATGGTATTTAATACAATGGATTGCTAAAATATATGCTGTTGCATTTATAGTTGGATATAAGCTTTTATGTCAATGCACAGTAATAATTTTTCTGGGTGAGAATGAGGAATATTATTAGAAAAGAGAATAAAATATATGAGAAATATTTTAGAGATTCATTGGCAAGTTCCATGTATCCACTTTACAGTAAAAAAGAAACAATTTCTAAAAGCCTATAGGAAAATTCATTCTTGGATCCAGATAAATTGTGTCTATTTGTAGATGAATGTATTGATTTAGTTTTTTGTTACATTCACAGTAAATTCATCACCCAACAGGAACAAAATTGATTTTTTTCCCTCTACATTATAGTACATTAATATGGTTGCATGTAACTGTGGCCTCATTCAGTTTTTTCTTTAATAACATTCTTTTCAATGATTATAGACCAAAGGAATTTACACATATCCATTATTTATCAACAATATTTGGGCTGTTTCAAGCTTTATGCTTTTATATGTTGTAACCTTATCGATATTGTTGAAAAAATCCCATTTCCCATGTACAAGAGTTTAGATTTGGTATTTACCTATGATTGGAACTATGGGTTCATAGATTAGCACAAATTGCATGGTTTACAGAAAAATATCAATCACCTTGAGTAATGGTTACAACATTTAACTTTTCCAAAAGGATTAATTGTATTATGTTTACTGTCACCTTTTCTATCATTCACATTTGTTATGGCATGTTATTATATGACAATTTAATGGTTCTAAAATAACATAACATTTTGGCACTGTTTCTTTTATATGAAATTCCTTACACGTTCGAGCCATATACTTTTTTTTCATAAAAACTGCTCATTGACATAAGTTTTCAAACCCATCTAATGCTCAGTATCAAGGAGGAAAAATAAAAAAAAAAGAATTTATATTTTAAGTACATACAAGACTTACAGAGAGAAATTAACAAAATAATTGCATTTAAAAATTTTCCAGATTCTTCCCCAATTTATATATATAGATCCCATCAAACTTCCAAGATAAGTATTTCATGCCCAATGACTAGTTAAATTTTTTGCTTTTTAAAAAATATTTGATCTGTTTCAAAATGTATATTTTGACCTTGTATTGATGGAATTAACATTTTTCCCAGTTTTTTTTTTTACCTCTATTCATCTATATGTTAGACAGATTTCAACTTTAAAGTTTGATGTTTACACTTAAATAGTTGACATGTTTTTAATTAAACATTTGTTTAAAGACTGATTGAATTAGTCAGGATTCTCTAGGGAAACCAATGGAAAGATATATCTGTACATAATGGTTGATTTTTGTAAGAACTGTCTCAATTGAATATGGGGATGGGTAATTACAAATTTCTGAGGCAGGCCACAAGGTTCTCTT
>JAQZBX010084840.1:0-13204 GCA_029593785.1 Cabassous unicinctus | reverse complement strand
TTAATGTTATTACTGGAGTCCTTTATAGAGAATAAAATTCAGACAGAGAGAGAGGAAGCCATATGAACTAAGAAATGTAAATCAATGAAATCCTAAAAAGAATAAAGGGATTAGGAGATTAAACCATGTGCCTTGTCATGTGACAAGTTAAAGACCAAGGGTTGCCAGTAGCCAGCCCCAGAATACTACAGTCTTGGGGAGAAAGTGTTACCTTGATAATTCCTGGATTTGAATATTTTCATAGCCTCAAACCATAAGCTAATAAGTTTCCATTGTTTCAGTCAACCTAATTCATGGTATTTGCTGAAGCACCTTAAGAAACTAAAATGAATTTTGGAACCAAGTGACTGGGGTGCTGCTATTGCAAACACCAAAAAAGTGTAAAAAGCTTTGGATTTGGGTAATGGGTAGAGGCTGGAAGAATTGTAGTTTGTTTGCAGAAAAGACCTAGTTTGCATTGAAGAAATCATTGGTAGAAATATGGATTCTAAAGATACAGCTGATGATTGGAGGAAATGATGTATTGGAAGAAATGATGACCGTGTTATCAGAAACTGGAGGAATGGTGATCCTTGTTTGAAATTGGCAGAGAACTTGACGTAATTGAGTTATGAAGATGTTGAACAGAAAGTGGACTTTGAGAGTGATGCACTTTTGTATTTACCTAAGGTGATTTCCAAGCTTATTGTGGAAAGTGCAACCTGGCTTCCCTGTAAGCTCATAGTAATATGTGAGAGGAATGGGATAAGATGAAAACTGAACATCATCAGAAATTGATGGTTTGGAAAACTATAAACTTCTGTAAAGCAAGTCCCCAGAGAATTCTAATTGTCACTGCTTTTTAAGGTCAGGATTTGAGGTGCTGATATCTATGAAGGATTTGTGGAAAGTCCTGATAGTTTGGAACTCTGTGTGCTACACCCTAAAACTGGATATTTTATTTCTGATATCTATATGAATGGAACTACAGCTAGCCTGAATTAAAAGGGAGAGACTGAAGAAAAAGTCACTTAAAGGGCAGGGCAATGGATGCTGAGATATAGACCAAAGTCATTTTCTCAGGCCAAGATAGCAGGCCCACCTTTTTGTGTGTAAAAATTGAGTCTGCCCCAGCACTTGGTTTGCTGCCCAATTGTTCAGCACGAGTGATTCCTCTACTGTTCTGAGAGACTGGAATCTGTTACCTCAAGATTTCAGACACCCTGGTTGCCACCCCACTCTTCTGAGAGGGTTACACTTATTTCCTGGGGGGTGTGGAGTGTCTGGTGACCACCCAAGTGTTTTCAGTGGATGAGGCCTTCACCCTGGTGTTTGCAGAGGGCATGACTGCTGCAGAAGATTTTGGAAGCATGGAGCTGCCACTTCTTCAGTGCCAGAGGAGAAAATATCATTCCACAGATTTCTCTTAAACCTTGAAATTTAGTTAAGTATGCCTTTCAACGTTTTGGAATTGTTTGGGACCCATGACCCTTGTCTTCCCGATAACTTCACCCTATAGAAATTGAAATATTTATCCTATTCCTCTTGCTCCATTGCATATTGGAAGCAGAAAACTTGTTTTCTAAGTTACACAGGTCCACAGAGGGGAATTGAGCCCCAATGAACACACCCATAACTTATTTTGATTTGACTTTGTACTAAGCATGTTTCTGAAATGACCTAAGGCTTTTTGAGATATTGTGATGGAATGAATTAATTTTTCATATAGAAACATGTCTTCTTTTTCCCAGAGGTTAGAATGTAGTGGCTCTAAGTTGTATGTACCGCAGCAAAACATGTTCTTAAGTCTAATTCATTTCCTGTCGGTGGAAATCCATTGTAAATACGACCTTTTTATGTTACTTTAGATAAGGTGGGTCCCACATTATTCAGGTGCAATTGAATCCTAATACTGGAATATTTTATGAGAAAATAAAATTCAGACACAGAGACAGCCTTCAGAAGAAAGAAGCTGAATCCAGTGAAACCCAGAAGAGAATAGAGAAAAAGACACACTGCCACACTTTTCAATGTTGCAAACTATGGACAAAGGGTCACCAGGAGCCAACCCCAGAAAGCCAATCTTTGGGAGGAAGAATTGCCTTGATGATGCCTTCATTTGGACATTTTCTTAGCCTCAAAACCATAACCTAATAAAGTTTCATTGTTAAAGCCACTCTTTTATGACATTTGCTTCAGTAGATTAGGAAACTAAATCAGTCACATTCTCTGCACTTGATAATGCACTGTTAACTGCTAGGAAGTCAAGATTTCATTAACTTTCCCCCACAATGAGGAAATCAAGTCTGCAAATCGGATGGACATTCCAAGTTGGAACAAGAAGAGGAAATTTGGAGAGAAGAACTTGGATTTTTCCAAAACCTGAATTCAGTGAACTCTAAGAACCTGTGCTTCATGAGAAAGAGGATCCCAATCAGGAATTGAATAGGTTCTTGAATATATCAAAGGAGATTTCCTTAAGTGAGTTATTTTTCTAAAATGTAGGTGTCAATATTGGTGACAATTTCCTCAGGTGTGGTCATTGTTATGTTCACATATTAATTTATATTCAAATGTCTGTGGCTTTGAGGAAATGGATATTTATGTACTATTGAATTTAAACTTCAACTTAATGGCTATTTTCCTGGGGTTCCTCTTAGGAGGTTTTCTCTCTTTCATGTCCCCAACATGAAATCTTTTTAATAATTTTTCTTATATTTCAGCCTTGAAAATGCACTCTTATTGTCACTGTTTTATAAAGTTTTCTACTGCCTAGAGTATCCCTTAATTTGATATTCTTTCCCACAAAAGTGTCATATTTGAAACAATTATACAGCCAACTGAGACCTTTAACATTTTCATTTCCCTAATTCTAGTCTAGCAAGTAACTTTTTCAGTTGCTTTAGGCAGGGAAACTGGTCTTTAAAAAAACATGAAATGCTATCCATGCAAGATGTTTTCAGAAAAGATACATCTACCATCATGTCATTGATAAGTTCTGTGGGGGTGAAGCCTGGACTTTGAAGTAGATACCTGGGAGTGGAATAAATTGGGAATTCAGTTCAATCATTAAACTGTAAATTGTTTTTAAATGCTAATCCAGAAAAATTCTGTGATTGTATGAATTTAGGGAAAAATTAATTTTAACACAAAAGGGTAACCTGGGTTGTTATAAAATATAAATACAAAAACATGGCTCCTATACTTAACCTTTGAAACATTTTAAAGTCTTCAAGACTAATGAGAGCTCTGCAGCTGGGATATTACAAAAGAGAATATCACTTTTCATGCAAGAGAATAGCATGCTATTTAACTGCTATGGGAAAGATTTTAATTGGAGACTATCACTGAATGATTTGTGTAAAATTCATATGAATATGAATGGATTTTTATGGAGAACCCTTTTATGGTTTCCCCTCTTCTTCTTAGAAGCAGAAACCTCCGACTCAAAAGAATTGTATTACATGTAGTCAATTGCCAGAAGATTTTACTCAGAGATTCAGAGTGACTCAACATGTGTTAACTCACAAGGGAAAGGATCCCTATTTCAGCAATCTATTTGGAAAAGCCCTCTGTGGCCAGTCACCTTATAATCAACAAAAGTATGTTTCCAATAGAAGAAAATCATATCAATGTCATCTAATTGCTAAATCATTTATTCAATGCTCGGGTCTACACAGTACAATAAAACTCACATTGGGAAGAAACCATATGAATACCATCTGTGTGGGAAAGCCTTCACTCAATATTCTGCCCTGGGACAACAAGAAAGATCTCACAATGGAGAGAAGCCTAAAAGAAGTCATTTATGTGGGAAAGACTTACACTGGAGAGAAACACCATGAATGTCATCTATGTGGGAAAACCTTTGCTCAATGTACTGTTTTGAAAAAGAAATGAAAGAACTCACACTGGAAAGAAACCTTATTAATGTCATCTATGTGGAAAAGTCTTCTCTTATAATTGCAGAGTTAGTCAACATTAGAGAACTCACACTTGTGAGAAACCCTATAAATGTCATCTATGTGGAAAAATCTTCACTCAATATTTTGTACTGAGACAGCATGAGAGAAATGACTCAGGAGAGAGACGCTATGAATGTCATCTATGTGGGAAAGCCTTCAGTTGTTGTTCTGTCCTGAGACAACATGAAAGAGCTCACACTGGAGAGAAACCCTATGAATGCCATGTGTAGGAAAGGTTTCAATCAATGTTCTGACCTTAGATTAGATGAGAGAATTCATAATATAAATGTTTTGAATACAGAAGAGATTCCCACCCTTGCACTAACCTTTGACATACTAGAAAAGTCAAACACTGAATAAAACACATTGTAATTAATCTGTAGAACTTTATATTTAATTTTTTAAAAAAATTTTTATTTAAAAATACTTAGATTGCATAAATGTTAGATTCCCATACTCCCCACCTCCCACACCTCCCACAACCTCTCACATAAACATCCTTCATTAGCGTAGCACATTCATTGCAATTGATAAACACATCCTGAGGCTTTGCCATTAAGCATGTACGATAGTTCACATTGTAGACCACACTCTCTCCCACACAGTTCTGCATGTTTTATGATGATATAAAATGGCCTATATCTGTCATTGCAATGTCACTCAGGACAATTCCCAACTCCTAAAAAAGGCCCTGTATTACAAGTTCATTTCCTTTTCCCTGTCCCCAGAGCTTCCAGTGGCCACTGGCTCCACCTCAATTTTATAATTTCTTGTATTGCTTGAATCATGATATGTCTATAGTAGAATACCAGTAAGTCCATTCTCGTCCATAGCTCTTCCCCACATCCTGAGGAGTCTAGGATGGTGATTCCACTCACCTACAATTATATCCTGTGGGGAAGATGGATGGTATTATCCTGTCTGTAGCTGCAGACTCCCTCTATTCCCTGGGATGTTTGTTGTCCACCATAATCTCCCCATCAGTTGTCCTGGGTGTGTCCAATGAGCTGTAGAGTAGGTGTTGCTGCTCCACTGAGGTTCCAGGCCCAGCTTGCACATGGACAGCCCAAAGACTCACATCTCTGGAGCTACACCTACAAACTCCAGCATCAAGTATATGTTTGAACAGAAGGGACAGATGAGCCATGTACAGAGAAGACATAGCTGAGTCCAACTCTGTCATTCTCAGGAGCACAAACTCCAAAGTAGGGCCCACTGGCAAGGCACCAAACTCTGGAGCTATCTTCCCTGACAAAGGACCTGGGTTTATCCAGAGCCCTCAGGAGCCCCATACAGAACTTTTTGTGATCCTGACTACTTCATCAATTTAAGACAATTCATACTGGGGAAAATTGATATGTTAACTATATAGCAAAGCCTTTAGTAGATGGTCTGATGATTTACAACACAAGAGAACTCATAATATAAATGTAATGAAAATGGAAAAATCTTTATCCACTGTTTCCATCTGATAGAAAAGCCTTAACCAGAAGATAATTCCCATGGAGGAAGTGCCAGATAATTCATGCTGGAGATGTTATTCATGAAAAACCACATAAAGTTAGTTATTCATATAGCAACACAGCAACACATGTGTGGAAAGTGAAAAGTCACACTGTATTAAATTCTTATCAGTTTCATGAATGATGTCATGTATTAGTGACCACTTATTCCTTAGAATTAATATTCTTATGTTGGAGAAACAACAGCCCTAAAGTTAATTAAGGAAAATCTTCAGCTGGGTTTCACATCAGAAAATTCATAGTCCAAAATGAAATTCTTTATATGGACCTGTTAACACACAATTCAGCAAAGAGTCAAGAATTTTGAAGAAGACTTACTATTGAAGTTATGAATAGCAATTTGAAATTATGAAGTAACCTGGCTATACTCAATGATGAATTATTTTAGAGGTATTATGAAGTGAAATTAATTCAATTGATTGGTACTTGCATATATGTAAGCAACAAATATTGTTGCAGACAATCTAATATGTTGGCTGAAATCGAGTTTTGTTTTTATGCAGTTCTAAATGCACATTTGAATCAATCATAAAATAACTTTGAATGTTAACTCAAACACTTAGAACACAAAATTATGATTCTTAACTAATATTTTAGTATTATAATATATGTTCATGGCAAGGATGAAAACAATCACAGCAAAATAAACACACATTAGAAATAGCCCTGTGGTTCAGAAATACTCTTAAAATTCAATTTAATATTGCCATTAAAATTTAGAAAAGAAATAAAAAGGAAACTATTTAAATAAAATAAAACACACCAATCCTGGAGAATTCTGGTTCCATTTCCTAGAGAATTCCCCAGAATTCAGAATTTGTCATTCTGTGTTCCATACATTTAGTATTTTATTGCAAAGAGAACTTTGTCAACAAGGACATGGAAATCACACCAAATAAGGACATGTAAACACATTGAAGGCATAGGAAGTGTTCACTGTTCGGAATGCCAATATTCAGAGTGTACACTTTTCAGATGGTACAATTTTTTTCAGAAGAAAGGGACCTGCCTCACCTCCAATTTGGAAAAGGGAGATTTTCCCAAATTGCGCCTCTGATCACACCCTTGGGGAGTGCATTCCAGTGGGAAAATAGAAAGAGAAGTTGAGTGTATTGAGAATAGGTTTTGCATTTGTAACCTAAACAAGGAACTCCTTGATCCTCAACATCCTCAAAGCTTTATATTTCCCAAGATATATTCCCCCGGCCCCCTTTTTTTCTTTACAGTGATGTCTTCAGTACAAAATACCTTTAGATGGGATCACCACCCAATAATTTCTTCCTGATGACTTTTAGGTTGTTGCTTTTTTTTTTTTCTGTTCAGTGCCCTCTCACCCCTTTGCTGGCAGGTGGCATTATGCTTATTATGGGGTCACTTGTGCTGTAAACCAAGAACCTGGATCTGATTAGAGTCCAGTAAGAGATCTAATTACTTTCCAGAGGTGTTTCTCCACATTTACAATAGTGGTTCCAGCTACCACATTATGAATGAAAATTGCTTCCATATCCAGATGATATGTCTATAATTGCTTTTGTCTATGACAAAAGACATCTCCTTTGAGTTTTTCAGTTTCCTCCATGAACAAAGCCATACCATTTGTAGGAATGACTTGTCATCCACTTTATTGCTTCCTCTAAAGGGGCCTGGGATTTTCACCACTTATGCACCTGTATCTAAGAGACCCATGATGGTTTACATCCCCACTTTCCTCATCTTCCCTAATGGGGACATAGCACTTCTGATCCCTGGCAGGGACCCACTATTCCCTTGGCACCATCCCTAAGCACACTTTTTATTAAGTAAGACGAGGGTACAAGTGTTGGGGAGCATCCTTCTTATCAGATTCTTCATGCTCACCACCAGAATAGTTTTCCTTATCATCCTGGACCATGCATAAGGAGGCCTTAGCAACCCATGTGTTTCTCTTTCCTGGGCTGCATCTGGTGCTTGTTGGCCACTGCTGCAGAGTTGTGAGTCCTCACACCTATGAGTCCTCTTCCTCCTGCACCATTATGAAGGGTAACAGGGCCTTAATTTTTTACTTAGAGTGACCACATTCTGTCCCATGATTTTGTCAGTTTTTCTGTAGGGATCCAATCTAATTCTGTTTTATCTATCCCTTGTTTTGTTAACCAAATCCACATTGCCCTGTGTGTGTGTCAGCCCTGTCACCTCCTTTGTCTTTCCTTGGTAGTTCTTTGTGTTCCCTTTACGGCCTTTCTGGCACAGCTTCCCATTGCTGGGATTCTATCTCCTGGTCACTTCAATGAAAATGATTGATGTTGTGCTGCTAATTCCACCCCAAAACATGGCATTGTGGTGGATCTTTTCTACCACTTCACACACTAATGTCCCTGAGGTAAATAGAATTAATAAAGGAGTCTTACCCTGGGCAGGCCCTCATTTCTTTAATGCTTTCAATGCTGTCCAAGGCAGACTGTCTCATCAACATCCTTATCAGGAAAGGGATGATTTAGCTATGTATCTTTACTTGAAGGGCAGTTTTGACCCCATGAACAGTCTTCCAGGGGATTTACTTTTTGAGACGTTGCCCACAGTTAGGCATATCACTCACATGCTCCTAGCTTTACAGACTAAGGGTAGCTTGTGTTTGTCTCCATCCATATGCTATTGGTTAACTTGTTCCATGCAGGCAAAAAAATACATTGCAACAGGGCATCAGTGGTTAGCTTCCCTAGGAGACATCTGAGTCTGAACAGATGTACTGAACAAGCCACAATGAAACTCCCGTGTCTTTTGTTCATATCTCTTTTAAATAATGGAAATATTTAATTATTTTCATCAGGAAAATATTTTGATGGTTCCATTGTAAGCAATACTGAGATGGTTTTGTGTTGAGGGAGTCTAACTAACTTTGAACCTGTAAACAGCCTTTATTCAGTGGAACTTTATACGCAGCGTCCCAAAATCCCCTTGGGAGTAATTTGAAACCATTGAAACACTATGTGGGTCATCAGATATCATGGAAGTGTGCAGGTGTCCAGCAGCCTGAGTGTGATTTCCCGACTCTTCTTATGATCCATGTCCTGCCTCTCTGCCCCCATCCACCACACATTATGTCATTGTTCACATGGATATTTATTACATTGCAGTTGCACTCATATGGCCAGCACCTCAGTGAATTACCCCCCAGGGAGCTGGTACCACACTGAGATGAGTGAGCTGATGAATCCTTACACATCCTCCATGTCATGGAGAGTTGGCATATAAACTGTTGGGGCAAGACACCAATTACCACCTACAAGGAAGAAGTCTCACCACATGGAGGAGAACAAAGAGTTCATGAAGCAGTCAGGGTCTTCAAGGAAGCACATGTCTTTCACAGGCACTGGATGGAACAATATTAACTCAGAAAGAGAAGAGACAAAGAAAGGTAAGTTTACTAGTGGGATTTGATCCCCTATGACCAGTGGGCCCTACTCCACAGCTAATGCAGAGTAGTTGTCCATATACAACCCTTTCATGTAATGTAGGTGAAGGACTTGGCTCCATCCCCATCAAGAACAGATGTAACCGCAGGTTTGGGCCAGTTGCTAAAAGGAATGAACATACTTCACCAAGCAGTTTCCAGTAAATGTTTACACAATGCTTTGGCAAAAAGGGATGGAATGTTCTAACTGACCACCATCTGCTAGGGAATGTCCTTTATCTCCAGGCACCCCAGAGAAAGACTTGAGCCCATACTTATTATCTCATTGCAGGAGCCAGACTAACATACTTATTCCTAAGCACAGGATTATTTGTGGGTCAAAGGGAGGGGGGACAGGCTTCACTCAGAGTGTCTATTTCCACATTATCTTTTACTTTTGATATAATCTGAATTGCAACAGGTTAATTTTATTTCTATTGATTGATGCTTTTTATTTGAAGTAGAGATATAAAATGAGAATTTGTGGGAAGCAAATTCTCTTAAAAATATGTAAATTATAACTGTTCCTTCAGGTTGATATTTATTCCTATAACCTATAACTGAAGTTTAAATTAATGGTTATTTAGCCACTATAAGAAATAGGGTTAGAAATGCAAGACTATATAAACTACCATTATTAAAGCTGATTCTGGTTGATAGCAGAAATCAGTTCCTTGTGATTGATGGACTGATACATCCATTTCTTTGCTGAATGTCAACACACACAATTAAAAATTGCTTTTCCATTGTAATGAAATGGAATTTTATGGGGGAATATCCTAAGAATGTCAATATTGTGGTCCTCAACCAATTTAATAAAACACTAAAAATCTTGATAAAAATTATTATACTATTTTCTCTCAAAACACACACCATCCTTTAGGAAACATGAAGATTCATAAGATTCATAAATATTTTAACAAATAGAACATACATGAATTTAATAGTCTATCCATTTAGCCATCAAATATAATACATCTCCTTATTTTCTAATTTAACCAATTTTCTCTTTAATCATTCACAAGTCTTTGCTTGTTTACTGAGGAACTAAAGAGTATAACGAAAGACAATCCTCATATGCTGAAATGCAGATTGCATATTTCATATTGACAGCTTAGTTTATGCAATTATTCTAATTAACAGAGAAAATAGTTGATTTGTATTTTAAGGACACCATAAAATAATCCTAAATATCTTTCAATTTATCTTGTATGGAAATCCTAGGATTTGCTTTTCCATTTCCTGTATTCTTCCTCCCAAACCACTCGTAAAACATCCCCTGATGAAATTTACATTATATGAAAGTCAATAAAATGATACACATTTACACTAAATAGAAGGAAAACAAGAGTCATAGAACAAGATTTGGTTGCCCACAAAGCAATCAGAAGATTGGATACCACAGTGTTCAGAAAGGAGTACTGAGAATCAGAATGTTGCTAGAGAACAATTTGCCTAGATCTGTGTTGTGCTTTGTCCTGGACCCCACTTGTGTTTACTCTAGAATACTCTATATCAGGAGCTTCTTCAGATAAATCAGTACTTAGTGCTGCATCCAGGAGTCAGGTCTCATGCTCAGTCCTATCAGAGTGAGCACAGGGTCAGTCCCAGGTGACATGGGGAAGTCTATTTAGATGCAAGCATAGCAGGAAGTCTCCAGGTAGACACAATCATGTAATCTGAAAGAACACCAACTGGTGGTGATCCTATGAATTTGCATTAGTAATCTCCAAAGCATTAAACATTTAAGGTGATCCATGAGGAAATTCAGCCACCTGACTAGGCAAAATGACACATTACAACAATTAACAATATGTTTTTAGCTGTTGGGGACCTTTCTCTGGGGTTCAATTTTCCCAGAAACAGCAGCTGTGATATTTGTCTTTAAGAATTAATTGACTGGGAGGTAAATTTGAATTTTCAATCTAAAATTTCTATTAATCTTCTAGATAGCACAAAGAATATTAGCCACATGGCAAAAACTGGAATCTGGGTGATTTCTTCTCCTTGCTGTGAGTAACACCAATTTGCTCATAAGCCTGTGAATGGGTGGTGGGTATTGTAATAAAGAGTTCCACTGAGTAGTAAAAAGAAAAAAGTCATCATTTTCTCTGCTGGCCATGCTAGAACCAGTGTTGTAGCCAGTTTTTTTTTTGTGTGTGTGTCATTCACCCATTTGAATACTTTCAACTTCAGAAAGCTCCAAGTCTATCCAAGTCACAGAGGAAATTTTTAGGGTTGGTTTGAGGTTCTCCTTTGTCATTTGGTACATTATATTTTTCTGTATGTAAATGCAGTGGGAAGTATTGAAGCATAATAGGGGAACAAAAAAACCTGGTTTCCATCATCATCTGAGGTTATAAGTGTAGATAACAGGGTTGGTAGCAGATATTCAATGGTAAATACACTTTATCACATGGATGCTGTGTGTCCTCTCAGAAAGCATGATTTTTCTTTAAGTGTCATGAACTTTTCAAAATGGTTAATAGAGTGCATGATATTGGGAGTTGATGAAATGGTTCTTCAGGGGCTCCTGCCCCTTCATTCCCCCAATAGGCTCTGCTATGATGCTTAGCATGGAGGAGATGTACACTTCCTCATTGGGGGATCATATCATGGCTATTATTTAGTCAACTTGGACATTTTGTTGTTTCAGAAACCACATTTTGTAGAGATTATTCAAATCATGTTGATGCACAGCAACAATTCTAAGGGTGGTTTCTACTTCCAACCTGGAAGACCACAGTCAGAGATCTCCACAATAAATGCACTGAAACCTTGAAGGAAGGAACCCATTGTAAAGTTCAAAGTGATAGACACTGAAAGAGACTGTTTCCTCGGTATTCCATGAACAACTGCTTTTATAGTTATTTTGAGATGATATGTGACATTGTGAAACTGTTTTCCTTTAAAACTCTTCCATGTTTTTGTTATCTTGAGCAACAAAAAATGCTGAAATTCTGTTACAAAGAGTTTGGCTTAATGTTGGAACTCTCATATGAATTGGTAGTGCTTGCATCGGGACAATCTCTCTGCAAATGATTTGGCAGTTTATATTAATGATAAGCATAGTCATGACTTGTGACTCCTGGGTCACGTCCATCAGAAATTCTTCCATATGGTCTCCAAACACATGGAAAAGAATATTTATAACAGCACATTTAAAATTGCTAAAACATATACTATTCACATATAACTGTTAATAGTAAAATGGGTAAATAGGAGACATGTTCTTTCATAATGTGAATGTATACTCCACAAATCCATAAAAAACTGGAGTGTATTCACAGACATCATGTGAAACAATGATAGTCAAAATCAAAAGAACATATGGTTTACAAATTCATTATTTAGTGAACATAATGAATTTGTGCTCACAAGTGTTATGGGAAGGGTTACTTTTGAGGTTATAAAGTAAATAGAAGCAGAGGGTATCTTGAGAGGTGTTTTTAACGTGTTTCCTAATTAGGGTGCCAGTTGCAGTGGTTTCAGTTTGCAAAACTTTTTCAATAATTTGCTGTACGTATTTCAATTTTTTTTTTAAAAAGAGGAAACCATTTTCAAAGTGCTTTAAACAACTCAATAGAAACAGAGGTTGGCACACAGGTTTGAAGTCTCTGAATATTAACCAAAACCACTCATCTTTCACTGTGATGAGATCAAGATTGATAAGCTCCAAGAATCCCCACAGAACTGCCATTGCACCTTGGAATTCATATCTAGTTGAATAAGTGGCCAAGACCATAAAAAAGCAAGTGTTGAAAAGGGCTCACTCTTGATTGTTTCCCCAACACAGGTCTCTAGTGGTGTTTTTGTGGCTGTCTCTTCTTCCATTTGGGATAGTGGTTGTTGGTGTTGAACCCAATTCCACTCTGCTGACAGACACTTTTAAGAAGGGAAGTGATATACTGTTTGCAAAATTCATTATCAAATCATTTTAATAAAGATTTTTAGTTTTAGATGTATACTGAAATTGTGATTTACCACAGTATATTATTAATTTATGCCCATCTGAGCCATGAATTGGGAATTCCAATCAATTCTTTCAGTAAGTTCCCTATTACATCACCTACTCTAAGAAACTGGAGATTCCAACACACTGTTTGGAGTGGTAGGCACATATATTTTCCCATTCTCTCATTTCTAGTTTCCACAATTTTCTTAGGTTTCTAATCCTATCTCCTTTTCCTTTTGGTATTACCATTATTTCTTTAATTCAGAAATCATTTTCTTAAGACTGTAAGGTCTGTGAAGGTCTCCACATGAGAATTTACTTGTTGACTCAGTCATTTATCTTCATATCCACT
>JAQZBX010084839.1:0-13196 GCA_029593785.1 Cabassous unicinctus | reverse complement strand
CACACAGAACCATCAACTAAATAAACCCATCAAGATAAAATGATGACTAGAGAGCAAGAAAAAATTACAAACCACACTGAGAAACAGGAAGATATGAACTAACCAATCAACAAACTAAAAACCAGGAAGAGATGCAGAACATCAAACAACTATTCAAAAATTCCCAAACAAATATCACAGACCCACTTAATGAGTGAAGGAAGAGATAAAAGATAATAAGAAGATACTGAAACAACATACTAAAGAAATTGTACACATACATAAAAAGATAACAGATATCATGGTGATCAACGGCACAATCTAAGAAATCAAAAAGACACTTGATTCATGTAACAGCATATTTGAACAGGCAGAAGAAAGAATTAGTGAATGGGGAGGACAATATATCTGAAAGCAAAGAGAGAGTAGAACACATAGATAAAAAGATAGAAAAAATTGATCAGGGACTCAGGGATTTAACCGACAACACAAAATGCACAACCATATGCATTATACGCATTCCAGAAGAAAAAGAGAAGGGAAAAGGAACAGAAGGAGTGTTGAAGGAAATAATGGGTGAAAACTTCCCAATCCTATTGAGAGAGGGAGATGTACAATTCCAGGAAGCACAGCACACTCTAAAAAGTATAAATCCCACAGGCCAAGTCCAAGATATATACTTGTCAAAATGTCCAATGCTCTAGACAAAGAGAAAATACTCAAGGCAGCAAGATAAAAGAGAACCATCACATACAAGGGAAGCACAATATGATTAAGTGCTGATTTCTCATCTGAAACTATGGAGGCAAGAAGACAGGGCTATTACATAGTCAAAGTACTAAAAGAGAAAAAAAATCCAGCCACAAATTCTCTATCCAGCAAAAGTGGAATTCAAAAATGATGGAGAGTTCAAAATATTCACAGATAAACAGAACATAAGAAAGTATGCCAATAAGAAACCTGCCCTTAAAGACAAACTAAAAGGAGTTCTGCAGGTTGAAAGGAAAGAAAAACAAGGAAAAGAGAGTTGGAGGAAAGTTTAAAAACAATTAAAAAGACAAAAAGAGAAACAAAAACAATGTATGACATACATTAATTCAAAGAAATTATGGCTGAAGTGAGAAATTCATTGTGAGTAAAAACATGGAATATTAATTGATTAAATTCACCTCTCAAGAAACACAGATCTGCAGAATGGATAAAGAAATATGATCCATTGATATGCTGTTGACAAGAAACCCACCTTCGTCCCAGGGATTCAAGGAGGCTGAAAGTGAGTAGCTTCAAAACAATTTTACAAGCAACCAGTAGCCAAAAAGGGCAGGAGTATCACTCCTAATATCAGACAAAATAGACTTTAAATGCAAAACTATTGTAAGAGCCAAAGATGGACACTATATAGTATTAAAAGTGGCAATCTATCAAGAAGAGAGAACAATCATAAACATTTATACACCTAATTGGGGTGCCTCAAAATACATAAGGCAAACTCTGGAAAAACTAAGTGGAGAAATAAATGCCTTTACAATTATATTGGGGGACTTTAATACACCAATATCTCCATTAGACAGAACATCTAGACAGAGAATCAATAAAGAATAAAGACTCTGAACAATAAATTAGAGGACATGGACCTAATAAACATATACAGAAGACTAGACCAAATACAGCAGGATTTACATTCTTCTGGAGGGTTCATGGATCATACTCAAAGATAGACCACATGGTAGGCCACAGAACAACTCTCAATGAATTCAGAAAGATTGAGATTGTACAAAGCAATTTTTCTGACTTCAATGGAATAAAATTGGAAATCACTAAGGGCCAGAGAAACAGATTATGCCCAAAGATATGGGAGGTAAACAACACACACAGACAAACAGTGGGTCAAGAAGGAAATCTCAAAAGAAATCAGTAACTACCTTGAAACTGATGAAAATGACAACACAACATATCAAAGCCTACCAGATGCAGCCAAAGTTTAACTGAGAAGAAAGTTCATAGCCATAAATACATATATTAAAAAAGAAGAAGCAACTAAAATTGAAGATGTAACTGCACACTTGGAAGAACCAGAAAAACAGCAACAAACTATACATAAAGGAAGTAGAAAGAAGTAAATAACAAAGATTAGAGCAGAACTAAATGAAATAGAGAATAAGAAAGCACTAGAAAAAATAAACAAAACCAAAAGCTGGTTCTTCAAGAAGATCAATAAAATTCACAAACCCTTAGACAGACTAACAAGAAAAAGAGAGAGCAGATGCAAATACACAAAATAAGGGATGAGAAAGAGGATATCATTACTGACCACACAGAAATAAAGAGTATTTTAAGAGGATACTTTGAAAAATTATATGCCAACAAGACTGATAAGTTAGAGGAAATGGGCAAATTTCTAGAATCTCACAAAGAGCTTACTTTGACAAAAGAAGAAATTGATGAACTCAACAGTCCAATTACAAGTAAAGAGATAAACTCAGTTATCAAAAACCTCCCAACTAAGAAGAGCCCAGTACCTGATGGCTTCAAAGCTGAATTCCCATACATTCCAGATAGAGCTCACACCAATCCTGCTTAAGCTCTTCCAAAAATAAAAGAAGGAATATTAAGTAACTGATTCTCTGATGCCAACATTACCCTAATACCAAAGCCAAACCAAGATATCACAAGAAAAGACAATTACAGACCAATTCTTCTAATGAACCTAGATGCTAAAACAATCAACAAAATAAGTACTAATCACATTCAACGACATATCAAAAGAGTTATTCACCATGACCAAGTGGGTTTCATCCTGGGTGTGCAAGGATAGTTCCGTATAAGAAAATCAATCAATGTAATGAACCACATAAACAGATTGAAAGAATAAAAAAATTACATGATCATCTCTATGGATGCAGAAAAAGTACTTGACAAAATGCAGCAATTTTTCCTGATAAAACCACGGCAAAAGTTAGGAATAGAAGGAAACTTTCTGAATATGATAAAGGGTATATATGAAAAACCCAAAGCTAACATCATCTTCAATGGTGAAATCCTAAAAGCCTTCCCTCTGAGATGGGGAGCAAGACAAGGATGCCCACTATTACCACTCCTATTTAACATTGTCTTAGAAGTAGTTGCTTGAGCACTAAGGCAAGGAAAAGATATAAAAGGCATCAAATTGCAAAAGAAGTAAAAACTTCATTATTTTCAGAAGACATTATCCTATACATAGAAAGCCCTGAGAAATCTACAAGAAAGCTTCTAGAGCACATAAAGGAGTTCAGTAATGTCAGTCACAGGCTATAAGATCAATGCGAAAAAATCAATAGAGTTTCTGTATACCAATAATGAAAAATCTGAGGAGGAAATCAAGAAAAAAAAAACTATTTACAATAGTAACTAAAAGAATCAAATACCTAAGCATAAATTTAACTAAAGATGTAAAGACTTATAAACAGAAAACAATACAACACTGTTAAAGGAAATCAAAGAAGACTTAAAGAAATGGAAAAATATTCCCTGTTCATGGATAGGAAGACTAAACACCATCAAGATGTCTATCCTACCCAAACTAATTTACAAATTTAATGCAATCCCAATATAAATCAACAGTGTATTATTTAAGGAACTTGAAAAACTAACTACAAAATATATTAAGAAAGGTAAGAGACCGTGAATCGCCAAAGACTAATTGAAAAACAAAAGTGAATTTGAAGGTATCACACTACCATTCTCTAAAATATACTACAAAGCTACAGTGCTCAAAACTGCATCGTATTGGCACAAGGATAGACATACTGACCAATGGAACCAAATTGAGAGTTCTGATATAGATCCTCGCATATACAGTAATCTGATATTTGACAAGGCCACCAAGCCAAATCAGTTAGGAGAGAATGGCCTGTTCAACAAGTGGTACTTGGAGAACTGGATATCCATATCCAAAAGAATGAGAGAGGAATACCATCTCACTCTCATATAAAAATCAACTCAAGATGGATCTAAGATAAAAAATAAGAGCCAAGACCATAAACACTTTGGAAGATAATGTAGGGAAGCATCTATAGGACCTTGTAATAGGAAATCATTCCATGAAGTTCACACCCAAAGCACGAGAAGCAAAAGAAAAAGTAGATAAATGGGATCTCCTCAAAATTAAAAACTTCTGCATCTCAAAGGATGTTATTAAGAAAATAAAAAAGCAGTTTACCCAGAAGGAGAGAATATTTGGCAACCATATATCTGATAGCAGCCTAATATCCTGCATATATAAAGAAATTCTATACATCAAAAATAAAAAGACAAACAACCCATTTAAAAAATGGGCAAGCGACCTGAAAAGACACTTCTCCAAGGACAAAATACAAATGGCTAAAAAGCACATGAAAAAATGCTCGACATCACTAGCTATTCGGGAAATGCAAATCAAAATGACAATGAGTTACTCTCTTACACCCATCAGAATGGCAGCTATTAAAAAAAACAGCAGACTATAAGTTTTGGAGAGGTTGTGGAGGAATAGGAGCCTTCGTCCACTGCTGGTGGGATTGTGGAAATGTCCAGCCACTGTGGAGGAAAGTTTGGCGTCTCCTCAGAAAATTATCAAAAGATCTTCTGTATGATTCAGTGATTCCACTGCTGCATATATACCCAGAAGACTTGAAAACAAAGACACGAACAGATATATGCACACTAATGTTCATAGCAGCATTGTTCACAATTGCAAACATTTGGAATAAGCCCTGGTACCCATCAACAGAATAATGGATAAACAAAATGTGGTACATACATACAATGTAATATTACTCAGCTGAAAGAAGGAATAAAGTGCTTACACCCAGAATAACATCGTGAATCTGGAAGACTTTATGTTAAATGAAACAAGCCAGGCATTGAAGGATGAACAGTACATGACCTCACTGATTTGAATTAAGGAAAGTGAGCAGTCTCTGAGAACCATTGTCTGAATGATAGATTATGAAGTGAGAGAAAAAGCAGAGAAGGTTGTGGGCCATCACTGATACAGGCATAATCTATGGTAAAATGATAGAGTATAGTTGCATATTAAAGGATAGGACAAGTGTGTAGTGATATTACTGGGTTCAATGGTACAGGGTTGACAGGTGGGTAGATTAGGAAGGGCGTGTTAGGATACCCAGGATACTGGGGGGAGAGATGGGAAAGGGAAAAGGTGAACACAGGATTTCTGAGTATGAGGTTGAAAGTGAAGGAGTGGGAATGCTCTTATGGCAATATGACAATGTATTGTCACTGATTTAGGGTGTTGGTTGGGTTGCATTCAGAACAGGGTGCATCTGGAGCAGGCTTCTGGGGAGTGTGTGAGTGTTCATCCTGTCATAATGTGTTGTGTTGGGGAGTGGAGACACACATGGTGAGTGGGAAGATGGACCGCCATCTTTGGGAGGACTGATTCACCCAAAAACAGATAGGTGGGTGTCTCTTAGGGGCAAGCATGGATCCTAATAGGGGAGGAAAATCAGTGTGTCAAGACATCTTGTTGCATGTAACTATGAATCTTGACATCCAATGTGTCAAGGTGTGTCAAGTGCCCCAGGGGAATGGGGGGGAAGGAATAGAAAAGATCAAATAGGGAGTATTTAGTGGTCAGGGTAAATGTTTTTCATTACCTTTTAGTGATGGACACAGGACATGATAAATATAATCAAAACTTATTCAACTGTACCGTCTAAATTGTAAACTATATTGTAAATCATTGACAATGTTTAGTAGCTATGTTTCACTAATGATATAACAGTTATAACAATACTACCATCCACATATAAAAGGTTTTAATATGGGTAGAGGAAAGGGGCATGAGGTTGGGTATATGAGTTTCTGTAGTATTCTGTGTGTGACTTTGCTGTGACCTAAAACTTCTTTGAAAATTAAATGAAATTTGGGAGACACTGGGGAGTGAGAAGAGGAAGGTGCCATGATACAGACTGGACACCCAATAATGCAGTGACTAGAGGAAATATCATTTAAATATTTTTTAAAATTTTTAATTTTTTCCCCATTTTTGAATGTCCCAATCCTTTAATTTTATTTCATTTTAAGTATTTTTTTTATTTCCACGTATTTTATCTCTAACATTTAAGTTTATCATTATTATTTCATTTTCTTATTGGGTGTATTTGACTATTATATGGGTTTCATCTTCAAGGAAGGTTTAGATCACAGAAGGGTTAAAACAGGGTCAGGAGAGGATCATTGGTGTGCGCTGTCTGGGATGGGGTTTTCATGGGAGGAAGTTCACCTGAAAAAAATTAAAGATATATAAAATTGTTCAAATGATCAAGGGGTGGGGCATGGTCACAGTTGGCAGAGAATCACTCAATAAATGAGGGAATACTGAATTCCCAGTCTGGAGAGCTCTACCACATTCTCCAAGGGAGTAGCAAAAGTCCCCCAAGTGCAGGGTCAGTGTCTGGCAAAGGAAGATGGTCCACTAATAGTTTCTTGTTATTGATGACTAGCCTTATGAGTCTTTACTCTTGAAATTGAACTTAGCCTTCTGTTATGGGGTGCCGAAGGGATGCCACCTGAGAGCCTCCTTGTTGCTCAAATGTAGCTTCTCTCTAAGCCAAACACAGATATGAATGCATTGCCTTCCCCCCAGCATGGGACATGACTCCCAGGCAATGAGGGATTAATACCATGTGCCAAATGTCAATATGACAGGAAAACGACCGTGAATAAAAGGGTAAAAGGTAAAGACATATCAGTTCATATGTCTAAGAAACTTAAAAGAGTGTCCAGAGGTCATCCCAGAGGTAACGCTTATGCCCACCTCAGTAGGATCTCATAGAACACCAAAGTGGATATCACCCCACAAAGAGGGGCTCCTGAGGGCTATGGAGACACCCAGGTCCTATAGAAGGGGGGATAGCTCCAGATATTGATGCCTTATTAGTGGGATCTACTTTGGAATCTGTGCTCCTGAGAGTGACAGAGTTGTACTCAAATAAGTCCTCCTTGCACATGATCCATCAGTTCCTTCAATTCAAACCTATATGTAATGCTGGAGTTTGTAGGTGTACTTCCAGGGACTGGAGCCTTAGGCCTGCCCATGTGCCAGGTGTGCCTGGAATCTCGGTGGAGCTGCAACTCCTATTCTACAGCTCAATGGAATCACCCAAGTAACCTGGTGAGGAGATGATCACGGACAACGGCTATCCTAGGGAATGAATAGTGTCTGCAGCTGCAGGCAGGATAATCCCATCCATCTTATCCATGGGATATAAGCTCCCTCTCACTTGGAGGTGGAGTGGACATTAACATGCCAAACTCTTCAAGATTTGGAGAAGAGCTAAGGAGTAGTGGACTTACTGATAAGTTGTTATAGACATATTGTGATTCAAGTAATCAAAGAAATTACAACATTGAGGTGGAGCCAGTGGCCACTGGATGCTTTTGTGGCTGGGAGAGAAAAAATAGTTGTAACACAAGTGCTTTTTTGGGATATGGGAATTATCCTGAGTGACAATACAAGGACAGATATAGGCCATTTTACATCAGCATATATCATTCAGAACTTTGTGGGAAAGAGTATGGTCTACAATGTGAACTATAGTCCATGCTTAGTGGCAAAGCCCCAGGATGAGTATATTCATTGCAGGTGATGTCCCACAAATGAAAAATGTTTATGTGGGAGATTATGGAAGGTGTGGAAAGTCGGGAACATGGGAATCCCTGTAATTTTTGTGTAACATTTATGTAATCTAAGCATCTTTTTAAATCTGTATAAAAAATAAACAAAAAAAGTTACTATGATGTTGGCTTTCTCCTCCTAAATACTCTGGATACAATTACAAAAGTAAGGGATGAGTTAAAGGCTTCAAATTTGCAACTTAAATACTGCCTGAATGATGTGAAAATTTCTATGACTGCTCTGATAGAAAATCTTGTTTCATTTAGCCACAGGCTTGAGGTCTCTGAAAACCAGCCTCAGACTCTCAGTGTATAAGTAGCAGAGATAAAAAAGAATCTAAATTCCAAACCTTGCAGGGTGTCTGCTGTTAAAGTGAAGGCATTGATTGGAAAGGAGTGGTACCCTGAGGATTGGAATGGACACATATGGGATGATGATTTTGGTGGGGTCATTGGAACCCAAAATTCTCCTGAGATTTTGCCAGATAAACTTGTGATTGTCTGCCCTGTTGAATCCACACAATGCCAACCTTGTATCACCCAGCCTTTAGCCTGCCACAGGGAATCTGGACCTCCTTGCAGCCCTAAGGTGGATAACAGCCAAACTAAACCCTGCGCTGCCAAGTTTCTGGCTTGCCCAGGGAGACTGAACCTCCTCTCAGCCCTAAGGAACATAACAGCCAAACTCTAGGATACACTGGCTAACCTCTACACTGTTCTGAGGAATCTGCCTTCTAACACCTGTCTGAAGAGATTAATCTTGTCCTACCAGATCAAAATGCCAAGGAATGCCCTGACGTCAGTAGCTTGCAAGGCATTTCTAATCCTTCTCCTTATCCACTCCCACCACCCCTCTTCTCTTTGAGAGCTATTTCTAAAATTAAACCACAACCAACCCCCAAAGGCACAATACAAAGTGTGACCCATGAGGAAGTATGTTATACTGTAAAAGAACTGCATGAGTTTTCCAACTTTTACAGACAGAAATCAGGGGAATATGTGTGGGAATGGGTACTAAAGGGGTGGGATAATGGTGGAAGGAATATAAAGTTGGATGAGTTTGAATTTATTGATAAATAAATTGATTAAGCAGAAATTCTGGATTCAATGCTGTAGCTCAAGGGGATAGAGAGGGCTCTAAAAGGTTGTTCAGGTGGCTGACTAAAATAGCAAGCAAAAGATGGCCTAGCATGTTTATGTTAAGATGACTGATTTGCCCTGGTATGCAGTAGAAGAGAGAATTCAAAGGCTTAAACAGATTGGAATGCTAGAAAGTATTTACCATTTAAGACCTGCCTACCCAACCCACGTATTTCCAGAGGACACACCTTTAATAAGGACTGTGAGGAATAAAATTTTAAGACTAACTTCACCTTCCCTGAAGAGCTCTGTGGCTCATCTTCTCTGTAGTCAAGATTTTACTCTAGAGACTGCTATAATGGAATCAGAATTCTTAAATATCATGGGGATGATCAGGTCTTAGGCTGGTAATAGTCACGTATCAGCAGTTAATCACCAAAGACAACGTGGGTGCAGCTACTGCAATGAAAGGCAGACTCAAAGGAGCAATCAAAATAATCTGTGTCACATAGAGTTATGGCATTGGCTAATAGATCATGGGGGACCTAGAAGTGAAATGCATGGGCAGGCTACTAGATTCCTTCAGAGTCTGTATAAGCAGAAGCATTCTAGGTTAAGTGAACAAAACCTTAACTTGAATTACAGACATGAGAATCGTGGTCCCTTAATTAATTCCCAGACTTGAGACAGTTTACAGATCCAGAGCTCCTTGAATGTGGAGAAGGCCAGGTCCCTTTGGGGAAGGATCTGTTATGCTTCCAAAAATTTATAGTGTTATTATTTCTCTTAGGTTTCCCCAAGAAAACTGATGGCCTTTTACCAGAGTAATGTGCATTGGGGAAAAAAGAAATTATCAATTATTTTGGGGAATATTAAGCATTGGCTCAGAAGTGACATTAATTCCACAGTACCTAAAACATCACTGTGGTCCACCATTCAGAGTAGCAGCTTATGGAGGTCAAGTGATTGATGAAATTTAAGCTCAATTCCACCTCACAGTGTGTCCTGTGGTTCCCAAGACCCATTCTGTGGTTATTTCCCCAGTTCCAGAATGCTTAATTGGAATAGACATCCTCAGTAACTGGCATAATCCCACATTGGGTCTCTGACTTGTGGAGCGAGGGCTAGTATGGTGGGAAAGGCAAAATAGAAGCCACTAGAACTGCCCCTGCCTAGCAAAATAGTAAATCCAAAGCAAGATCAGGACAGCAGCAAGATGGTGTTGGCTTAAGTGGGCACCCAACATCTCTCTTGCAAAACATGGCTGAGAAGGGGCAAGATCCTGCTTAAGTGAGCTGTTTTGGCAACCCACAGAGCAGGACACTTCAGGGCAATGATCTGGAGGGAATTGAACAAAGAGATAGAAAGCTCAAGTGAAGACCATGAGTTTTTCACCCCAGTGGCTGGAAATGGCAGGTGGCTAAGCCTCACCCCCAAGCCTTCCCTGAGAGTAACAGCGTTCTGTTGAAGGGTGGAGCAGGGTTTTATTTCTGTTGTTTTAGTTACCCAGACCCTTAACGAACTTTAGGGAGCATACCAGCTGGCAAGGGGTGGCCCTGGGAAGAGGGGGAGAGGCAAATCTTCCTAGGTAGTCTGATTTACCTAGTCAACCTCAGAAAGAGGAACTTGGGTTGGTAGAGGGTGTAGTTAGGCAATTGACTAGTCCTGTGCTGAAAATTATCACATTTCCAACTCCCATAATGGCAGCAGACTTTGGAAGAACTTAACCTTTCAAAGGCCTATTTAGGGTTCCCTGGGAAGAGGGAGAGTTCTGGAAGAGGATTGAAAGACATTTCTCTGTGGTGAGTTTGGATACCAGTGTCCCACTTGAATTTCAAAAGGGAACTCAACTTGACCAGGAGAGGTGAGGGAGGATCTGATCACACAGCCTATTTCATCCTGCTGTACTGGGAGAAAAAGCAATAAGAATAGAAATGGGGCAGAGACAGACAAGCTCCGAATCAGCAGGAATCTACCCAACTGCAAAGAGTAAAACCTTCCCTAGGGAAAATGACTGGATAGCTCTCTAGCTAACTGACCCAGTGAGAAAATTTAGCTCAGTGGTGGTGTCTCTGTTTTGGATACATGAGCTCCCTGTTTCAATTCCCAGCTATCCTGAGAGTAGTGATCCACTGGATTATCAAACATTCAGCTGATATTTTAGGACAGGTACACATAGATATTATTTTTGAATTACCTTCTCTTGGTTCCCTTACTTTTCTTAAAAAAATGTTCTTTTTAAAAAAAGTTGACTTACACTACTCAGTAAAACCCAATTGAAAACATGCAGAGGGAAGCCTGCAGGATAATTGATTGAACACTGGCATCCTGAGAAGGTCCTCGGGGGCTAAATAGGGAAGGCTGTTTTTCCTAAGTTTTTGTTTGATTGCTTGCTTGAGTGTTTGTTTTTTGTTCTTTTTTCCCCCTCTTTCTCCTCTGCCCATTTTTAAAATTAGGTGTTGCTTTCTTCTTTCTTGTTTGCTGTGCTACCCCCTCCTCTGTTTCTCCTTTTTCTGTATACCAATTTTGTATACTTATGCTTTTTCTTTTCCTTCTTGCATCTTCCTATCTTATGCTTTTTTTTGTTCTTACATTCCACCTCTCTTTGCTTAATATTCAATTTTTCTTGTTTTATGTTTCTATCTCCTCTATTCTCTATTTTCTTTCTTTAAAAATAAAAACTTTTTTCCTTATTGTCTTTTCTCTTTCCCTCACTTCTTGTCATTCTGTCCTTTTAAATCATTCCAGATATTTTTCTCTATTTGGTTTTTAATTTCACTGTTTGTACCACACTTTTTTATTGTTATTCCTCTGCACTTCTTACATTAGTTAATTATTCATTTTCCTAGGTCTTATACAGTTCCTCTTCTACATTTTACTATTATTATTACAATTTTCATTTTCTCTTCTTACCTCTTTCCTGTTCCCTGGCACTAATCTTTTTCTTTCAAGGGAATACAGACAACAGCAAGGAAATACAAAAAGAAGAACAAAGTGTCAAGTGAAAACTTATCACATACACAGAAACACCAACTAAATAAAACCGTAGAGTAAAGAGAGAAAATAATCAACTGAATAAACACATCAAGATAAACAGATGCCTAAACACAAACACAAATTATAAACCATACTAAGATACAAGAAGACATGGACCATTCCAATGAACAAACTTAAAACAGAAGGAGATGCAGAACATGGAAAAACTAATCAGAGATGTCCAAACAAATATCAAGAGCCAAGCTAATGAAGTGCAGGAAGAGATTAAGGATATTAAGAAGATACTAGGAGAGTATACTGAAGAAATTGTAAACATACATAAAAAGGTAATGGATATAATGTTGATGAAAGGCACAATAAAGAAATGAAAAAGACACTATAAGCACATAACAGCAGATTTGAACAGGGAGAGGAAAGAATTAGTGATGTGGAAGACAGTACATCTGAGATCAAACAGATAGTAGAAAAGATAAATAAAAAGATAGAGAAAATCCAGCAGTAACTTAGGAATATGAACGACAACACAAAACACAAAAACATATGCATTATAGACATCACAGAGGGAGAAGAGAAAGGAAGGGGGAAAGAAGGAGTGTTGGAGGAAATTAGAGCTGAAAACTCCCAAAGCCTATTGAAGGAGATAGATGTATATATCCAGGAAGTGCAGGATATGCAAAACAGTATTAATTCCAACAGCTATACTCCAAGACATATGCATGTCAAATTGTCCAATGCTCAAGATGAAGAGAGAATACTGAAAGCAGCAAAAGAAAAGAGAACTGTCACATACAAGGGAAGCTTAATTAGACATGTGCTGCTTTCTCATCTGAAAGCATGGAGGCAAGAAAGCAGTGGTATGACCTAGTCAGGGTGCTAAAAGAAAGAAAAACTTCCAGCCAAGTATTCTCTATCCAGCAAAGCTAGCATTCAAAAATGATGGATAATTCAAAATATTCATAGATAAACAGAAATTAAGGGAATATGCCCATAAGAAACCTGCCCTTCACAAAATACTAAAGGGAGTGCTGCAGATTGAAAGGAAAAACAGGAGAGAGAGAGTTGGAGAATAGTGCAAGAAAAAATAAAAAAAGAGAAATAAAAACAGCATATGGCATGCATAAACCAAAAGAAAAAATGGCTAATCTAAGTAATTCCTTAAGAGTAATAACACTGAATGATAATGGATTAAACCCACCATTCAAGAGACAAAGATTTGCATACTGGACACACAAATATGCTCATCTACATGCTGTCATCAAGAAACCCACCTTAGACCCATGGATTCAAGGAGACTGAAAGTGAATGACTGCAAAACAATTTTACAGGCAAACAGCAAATAAAAAGGGGAGGAATAGCTATACTAATATCAGACTAGGTAGACTTTAATAGCAAAATTATTTTAAAAGACAAAGATGGACAGTATATATTAGTAAAAGTGGTAATCTTTCAACAAGAAAGAAAAATCATATACATTTATGCAC
>JAQZBX010084838.1:0-13203 GCA_029593785.1 Cabassous unicinctus | reverse complement strand
CAGAGAGAATTTCCCAGCTCTTCGTTGGACAGGCAACTTCTCCCAGAAACTCATCAACGACCCTTCGTTGGACTTTCATCGGAGCCACTGGTTTGCAGCCTGCCTGTGGAGCCTGGACTTGTGCATCCCCACGGTTGCATGAGAAACTCTTTTAAAATCTCATATTATTGACAGATATCTCCTGTTGATTCTGTTTCCCGAGAGAACCCTGACTAATACATTCCCATATACGAGGTCCTGGGTTCACTCTCTGGTACTTCCTAAGGGAAAAAAAAATACATGAAATTCTGTCTCCAGGGAGAAATTTGCAGATCCTATTTACATGGTAAAAATAAAGTAGGTGTAAGAGATAGTTTTAAAAATGGCCTCTGATATTATATATCAAAGATTTTTAAATGTACATTTAGTGGATTAAAAACAGTCAGCTTTAATTGTTTAATTACACTTAAGTCAGAGTTCCCAAGAATTAGAGGGGAAATCAAGCATAATGGGATTGCTTTTTATGTCAATTATAGTAATTTTATAAATTATTCAAAAGAAATCATTTTAGGGAATTACCATTAAAATGTTGGTTTTGTGTGCTGAGTCACGACTCTAGACAAGAAGATTATGGGTATGTCTTAGCTTCTAACGTAAATTTGCTTTTTCACTTGGTTGTATCCAGGAATGGATTTTTGTATTTGTCAGGACCTCATGAATAGCATTGGAACTTTTTTTTCTCATTTGAAAGGAATGCAGGACTCTTTCATGTATAGTTTATTTCATTCAATACAGAGACCATTTTCTTCCAGTTCCCAAAAGGCTTTAAACATTCAAATCTCACAGCTGTTACCAATATTACTTTAAGGTTAATAATTGAACTTTCTTGCTAATATAGTTGTGCCTGATAGCTGTGGCTCCAGACCATACTACAGTTATAACTAACTTCAGATGAATTAGACTTGCAGAACCACATGTCAATTTGGTTGACGTATTAACTCATGTCTCAATAACCCGTTTACTCTGGTTATATCTGGCACCCCTCCAACATGTTAATTCTTATTCTTCTCATGGTTACCATCTTCCTAAAGTGAAATCAGTAGCAAAGCAATAGGGATTTTTAAGTTAATAGGGATTGTGATGGTTAGGCTAATGTGTCAACTCGGCCAGGTAATTGTGTCCAGGTGTTTGTTCCAGCAAGCACTGGGCTAATTGTAATACAAGAGCATTTATGGACTTTGATCACCAGTGAGTTTACTGCATGGATGGCTGATTACATCTGCATCAATCAGGGAGATTGCATCATCAATGGGTGGCGCTTTTATCCAATCAGTTGAATGCCTTAAAAGAGGAAGTGATTTCAACATTCAGAGAGAATTTCCCAGCTCATCCTTGGACAGTCAGCTTCTCCCAGAAACTTATCAAGGACCTTTCATTGGACTTTCATCAGAGCCCCTGGCTTGCAGCCTGCCTGCGGAACCTGGACTTGTGCATCCCCACGGTCGTGTGAGAGACTCATAAAATCTCATATTATTGACAGATATCTCCTGTTGATTCTGTTTCCCGAGAGAACCCTGACTAATACAGCTTGGTACTGGGAGTGGTTCTTGAGGAACAGAGTCTTAAACATGGGATGTCTGAGGTGGTTCTGGGAGTTTTGTAATTGGTTCTCTACTCTAATTGGACGCAAGGGTATAATGACTCCCTTTCCAATAATGAAGAGGTTACTAACAGTCCATGGCGTGAGCTGGCAATAGAGATATGCAAAATAGCATCACCGGATTCCCCTACTTCCATGCTTAAAAGAAGCAAGAATCTGGGTAAGAGTGTTTTCAACACCTTAACAGAATTTTGTGGAGTCAAAAAGTATAATGATGTTGGCTGGCTCCTCCTAGACACTCTGGATACAGTTACAAAAGAAAGAGATGAGCTAAAGTCTTCAAATTTGAAACTTAAATGCCGCATGGATGATATGAAAGTTTCTACGTGTGCCTTGAAAGAAAATCTTGTCTCCTGTAGCCACAGACTTGAGATATTTGAGAATCAAACCCAGACTCTCATTGTACAAGTAGCAGAATTACAGAGGAAACTAAAATCTCAACCTGGCAGGGTTTCTGCAATTAAAGTGAAGGCATTGATTGGAAAGGAGTGGAACCCGGAGGATTGGGACGGAGACATATGAGATGATGATACTATTGGTGGGGACGTTGGAACCCTAAATTCTGCTGAGACTTTACCAGATAAACCTGTGATGGCCTGCCCTGTGGAGACCAAACCTTGTCAACCTTGTATCATCCAGCCTCCAGCCTGCCCCAGGGAGTCCGGAAGTACCAACCAAATGGAAGCCTGCACTGCCCAGCCTCTGGCTTGCCCCAGAGAGTCTGGACCTCCTCCCAGCCCTGAGGCAGGTACCAGCCAAACTCTAGCATGCACTGCCCAGCCTCCACCCTGCCCTGAGGAATCTGCCTTCCAACCTCTGCCTGAAGAGATTAACCCTGTCTCACCAGAAGAAAATGCAAAGGAATGCCCTGAGGTCAGTAGCCTGCGAGACATCTCTAACCCTCCTTCCCCACACCCCCCACTCCTCTTGTCTTCGAGACCCATTACTAGACTAAAATCACAACAAGCCCCCAAAGGTGAAATACAAAGTGTGACCCATGAGGAAGTACGCTATACTCTGAAAGAACTGCATGAGTTTTCCAACTTATATAGACAGAAATCAGGGGAATATGTGTGGGAATGGATACTAAGGGTATGGGATAATGGTGGAAGAAATATAAAGTTGGATCAGGCTGAATTTATTGATATGGCCCCACTAAGCAGAAATTCTGGATTCAATGCTACAGCTCGAGGGGTTAGGGATCAACAACATACTTTTAAAAATAGAGCAGTTATTAAAAGGCAAACATTGAGGGCCTGTGTACAATAGGTACTGAATAATTCCCTTCCTTTAACTTAATAAATAAATAAAATGGATTGACACCTCATTCCAAGCACAGTGGGAAACCCAACAGACTTTCTGGCATTTCTTGGGGACATATATTTCTCCTGATTATCTATTGACTTAATTTCCTATTTTAATTTATCTCAATCTCATGTCTCTTTTCTTTTGATTGACTTTTTTCTCCTCCTTTATTCTATATCCAATTTTTTTCAATCTATGAAATTCTTGATAAACACGGAATGCATGTAATTTATATAGTATAAAGCATTATAATGAAATAACACCCATATACCCAGATTAAGAAACAAAATGTTGACATTATCGTTAAACACACTTTTGCCCCTCCCTGGTCACTTTCCCTACCTCCCCCAAAGTTAACCATCCTCCTGAATTTTTATCATCTTTTTGCTTTCCTTCATATATATTTATACCTAAAATATATATTATATAGTTTTGCTTGTGTTTGGATGCTGTAAGTTCTGCCATAATGTATTACTCTCCTGCAATTTGCTTTTCTTATTTAATATTTTACTCATGAGATTCATCCATGTTGCTCCACATAGTTACAGTTTGTTCATTTTACCTGACGAATAGTATACAAATGTAGGAAATATAACAATTTAGTTGTCCACTGTTGTGACACTTTGAAGTTCTTTTATGAATCTCAAAAAGAAAAAAAATTTGTTTTTTAATTAATCCATTCCTGTGGGTGTGGACTGTGTCAGTGAGGATGACTCAGGTTGAGTCTTTGCCTTCAACCTGGTCTTATATATAAACGGGGGCACAGAGAGACACACAGGAAAAAGGGAGCTCTGCCATTTTTGATTCTGCCATGTGAGAGAGGATTCAAGGATCACCAGCAGCCAAAGCTTAAGCCTGATGCCCACAAGCTCTTCAGAGCTGAAGAGACAAACCATATGCCTGATAGCCTACAGGTGAACTCAGGAAGAAAGCGGAGCAGCTGAGACTGAGAAAAGAGGCCCGGATCCAGACAAGCCCTATGCCTGGTTGCCCATAGCTGAGCCCCGGGAGACGGTAGATTCTGGAGGGGAAGGCCGGGACCTCAGCAGAGATCGGTGGCAAGATGGACCCCAGGATCACCAGCATCTGACTTTGGTGAGAAAACATCTGTAAGCCAACCTGCTTCTAGAACTTTGCATTGGCAGCCCTGTGGCAAACTAAGACAACTGCCTTATCAATGAACATTTGGAGTATTTCCAATTTTGTCTTAGACATGCATACATGGCCCTAATAATTCCCCCCACTTACACAGATACAAATGTCCTAGCAAACATTGTCTCCTATAGTTCCCAGGTACTATACTGTATGTCCCATAGCTGGCACTCCTTTGTTCTAGGCATCTGTGATTTTACTGTTTTCCTACAGTGTTCTACACAAGAGCTTTGTGAACTCTATATGCGTAGAAAGTTATGGGACCGCAAGCCTGTCATGCATACCCTGGTTCAGTCCTTCAGGCTTCCCCCAGACAGACTGGCACAAACATACATAAACCCTAGTATGTGCACAGAGGTTACTCTGCTTCCTCTAGACTCAGGACCAGGATCCACACTGGGAGTGCAGGCTAGCTCCATGCTGAGCTGGTGAGAGGATGAGAGAGGGACCAGCAGAGCTGCCAGACAATTCTTCCATTTTTAAATTGCTTTTTTCTTGGTTCAACAGTTGCCCTTTTACTGAAATCCTTCAACTGTTTTCCAGAGCTTTGAGAAAGACATTTCTGCTAGTTCTGCTTGTTGTTCAAAGATTCTGTGGGGAAACAGAGGTCTGGAGTGTCTCTGCTTCACATATTTTGAAGTTCTATTATTAGGTGCATAAATATTTAGGATTGTTATGTCCTGTTAATAAATTGATCTCTTTCTCATTGTGAAATTACCCTATTTTTCTCTAGTAATATCTTTGCTCTAAATGCTTTGTCTAATATTAATATAGTCTCTCAATATTTTCCTTGATTAGTATTCACATGTTGTATCATTTTCAATCCTTTTAACTTAAAAATTTTTTTCTTATTAGAGAAGTTGTGGGTTTACAGACCAATCATGCATAAAATACAGTATCCCCATATACTACCCCACAACAAACACCTTGCATTTGTGTGGAACATTTGTTAAAATTGATGGTGGCACTTTTTTGTAATTGTACTAATTTTTTAAGATTAGTTACTTTTGTTACAATTGATGAAAATTATAAAATGGTACTATTAACTGGCATCCATAGTTTACATTAAGTGTATTTTTCCATATACAACCCTGTTATTAATACCATGTATTAGTATTGTACATTTGTTATAATTCATGAAAGAATGTACATGTATAAGAATACTTGTACTATAAACTATAGTCCTTTGTCTACAGTAGGGTTCACTGTGTTTTATAGTCCTATGCTTTATCTTTTAATTTTTTTTGTAGTAAAATATATGACCTAAAGTTTTCCCTTTTAAACACATTCACCTGTATAGTTCAGAGCTGTTAATTACACTCACAATATTACCATCATCACCATCCATTTCCAAACTTTACAGTCAACCTAAATAGAAAATTCTGTACAAATTAAACATCAACTCCCTATTTCTACCCCAATCTATCCCTTAGTAACCTGTATTCTAGATTCAAACTCTGAGTTTATTTATTATAATTAGTTCGTAATAGTGAGATCATACAATACTTGTCCTTTTGTGTATGGCTTATTTCACTCAGCATAATGTCCTCAAGATTTATCCATATTGTTGCATACATCAGGACTTCATTCCTTTTTACAGCTGAATAATATTCTGTTGTATGTATATGCCACATTTTGTTTATCTGTTCATCAGGTGATGGACACTTGGGTTGCTTCCATCTTTTGGCAATTGTGAATAATGTCACTGTGCAAATATCTGTTTGAGTTCCTGCTTTCTGTTTTCTGGGTATATACCTCATAGTGGGATTTGCAGGTCATATGGTAATTCTTTAGTTAGCTTCCTTAAGAACTGCCAAACTGTTTTCCACAGTGGCTGCACATTCCCACCAGCAATGAATGAATGTTCCCAATTCTCTATATCATCTCCAATAATTTTCTGTATTTTCTGTTGTTGTTGTTGTTTTTAATAGTAGCCTTTCTAGTGGGTGTGAAATAATATCTCATTGTGGGTTTGATTTGCATTTCCCTAATAGCTAGTGATGTTGAACATCTTGTGCTTTTAGTCATTTGTATATACTCTTTAGAGAAATGTCTATTTAAATCTTTTGCCAATTTTTATTTGGGTTGGCTGTCTTTTTATTGTTGAGTTGTAAGATTTCTTTATATATTCTGGACAGAGTTCTTTTAGGATATGTGGTTTCCAAATATTTTCTTTCATTGAGCTGGCTGTCTTTTCATTTTCATGACAAAGTATTTTGATGTGCAAAATTTTTAATTTTTGAGGAGGTCCCATTTATCTATTTCTTTCATTGCTTGTGCTTTGGGTGTAAAGTCTAAGAAACCACTGCCTAACACAAGATCCTGAATATGCTTCCCTATATTTTCTTCTAGGAGTTTTTAGTCTTGGCTTTTATATTTAGGTCTTTGATCCATTTTGAGTTACTTTTTGTATATAGTGTGAGATAGAGGTCCTCTGTCATTCTTTTGCATATGGTTATCCAGTTCTCCTAGCACCGTTTGTTGAAGAGACTCTTCATTCCCAATTGAGTGGATTTGGCAGCCTTGTCAAAAATCAATTGGACATAGACATGAGGATCTATTTCTGAACTCTCAATTTGATTCCATTGGTCAGAATGTCTATCCTTCTGCCAATGCCATGCTGTTTTGACCACATTAGCTTTGTAATATGCTTTAAATTCAGGAAATGTGAGTCCTCCAACATCTTTCTTTTTTTTTTTCCAAGATGCTTTTTGGCTATTTAGGGCCTCTTAACCTTCCAAATAAATTTGATAATTGGGTTTTCCATTTCTGCAAAGAAGGCTGTTAGAATTTTGATTGGGATTGCATTGAATCTGTAAATCATTTTAGGTAGAATTGACATCTTAGCAATATTAGGCTTCCTATCCATGAATATGCAATGTCCTCCCATTTATTTAGGTCTCCTTTGATTTCTTATAGCAATATTTTGTAGTTTTCTGTGTTGAAGTCCTTTACATTATTGGTTAATGTGACAGTCTGAATTTGGTGAATCCAAAGAAAGCATTACGTTTTTGAACTAAGACATTCCTGTGGGTGTGATACCCTTTGATTGAATTAGATTTGGTTAAGGGATCTTGATTAGATCACTTGACTCAATCGCTTTTGATTGGAATATATCAGTGAGGAGTGACCCAAGTTCAGTCTCTGCTCTCTTGCTGGGCCCTATATAAATGGACACAGAGAGGAGACACACAGCAAAGGAAGCTCTGCCATTTTAAGATGGCCATGTGAGAGAGAGGACTCAAGGATCACTAGCAACCAAAGTTGAGGCACAAAGCCCCCAAGAGGCTGGGCCCACAGAGCAGTTCAAGGCTGAAGAAATGAGCCATATGCCTGATTGCCCACAGCTGGGCTCAGGTAGAAAGCAGAGCAGCCAAGGCTGAGAGAGGAGGCCTAGAAGGAGACAAGGCATATTCCTGATCACCCACAGCTGACCTGGAGATGGTGAGTTTTGAGGGGAAGGCAGAGACCTGGCAGAGATTGGCTGCCATTTTGCTTTGCCATGTGGCAGGATGCCAGGATCACCAATAGCTGACTTTGGTGGAAAAGTATCTCTGATGGTGACTTGATATGAACATTTTCACAGACTTGGAACTGTAAGCTTGTACCCCTAATAAATTTCCCATCATAAAAGCCAACCTGTTTTTGGTATTTTGCATCAGTCTCCTTTGGCAAACTAATCCCTAGACATTTGAGTCTTTAGTTGCTATTGTAACTGTAATTTTTCTTGATTTCCTACTCAACTTGCTCATTACTAGTGTATAGACACACAACTGCTTTTCCCCTGATAATCTTGTACCCTGCCACTTTACTGAATTCGTTTATTAGCTCTAATAGCTTTGTTGTAGATTTTTTGGGACTTCCTATATATAGGAAAATGTCATCTGCCAATAATGTAAGTTTTACTTCTTCCTTCCTAATGTATTTCTTTTATTTTTAATTCTTTTTCTTGTCTAATTGCTTGGCTAGAATTTCCAGTACAATATCGAATAATAGTGATGACAGTGGACCTCCTTGTCTTGTTCCAGCTCTTAGAGGGAAATCTTTCCGTCTTCCATCAATTTGATGTTAGATGTGGGTTTTCATGTATGCATGTTATCATGTTGAGGAAGTTTCCTTCTGTTCCTACTTTTCTAAGTGTTTTTATCAACAAAGGATGCTAAATTTTGTCAAATGCCTTTTCTGCGTGAATTAAGAAGATCATGTGTTTTTTCTCCTTCATTTTGTTGATGTGATGTATTACATTAATTGGTTTTCTTATGTTGAACCACCCTTGCATACCTGGGATACAAGCCACTTTATCATAGTGTATAGTTCTTTTGATGTGCTGTTGGATTTGATTTGCAGTTATTTTGTTGAGGATTTTTGCAACTATATTCATAATAGAAATTGATCTGTAATTTTCTATTCTTGTAGTATCTTTATCTGGCTTTGGTATGAGGGTGATGTTGGCCTCATAGAATGAGTTAGGTTGTATTCCCTCCTCTACAATTTTTTTGGAAGAGTTTGAGCAAGATTGGTATTAATTTTTCTTGGAACTATTGGTAGAAATCACCTATGAAGCCATCTGGTCTGGGGATTTTCTTCATTGGGAGGTTTTTGATGACAGTTTCAATCTCTTTGCTTGTAATTGTTCTGTTGAGGTCTTCTATTTCTTGTAGAGTCAGTGTAGGTTGTTTGTGTGTTTCTAGGAATTTGTTCATTTTGTCTAATTTGTTGGCATACAGTTGTTCATAGTATCCTCTTATGATCCTTTTTATTTCTGTGGGGTCAGTAGCAATATCCTCTCGCATTTCTGATTTTATTTATCTGCATTTTATCTCTTTTTTTCTTTGACAGTTTAGCTAATGGTTTGTCAATTTTATTTATCTTTTCAAAGACCAACTTTTGGTTTTGCTAACTCTATTGTTTTTCAATTTCATTTATTTCTGCTCTAATCTTTGTTATTTCTTTCCTTCTGCTTGCTTTTAGATGATTTTGCTGGTCATTAGTTCCTCCAAGGTGTGAAGTTGGATCTTTGATTTTAGCTCTTTCTTCTTTTTTAATGTAAGCATTTAGGGCTATGTGTTTCTCTCTCACCACTGCCTTTGCTGCATCCCATAAGTTTTGTTATGTTGTGTTCTAGTTTTCATTTGTCTCAAGATATTTACTGATTTCCCTTGCAATTTCTTCTTTGAACCATTGTTTGTTTAAGAGAGTGTTTTTTAACTTCCATATAATTATGGATATTCCAGTTCTCTGCCTTTTTTAGATTTCCAGCTTCATTATATTATGGTCAGAGAATATGCTTTCTATGATTTCAATCTTTCTAAATTTATTGATACTAGTTTTGTGACCCAACATGTGCTCTATCCTGGGGAATGATTCATGTGCACTTGAGAAAAATGTATATCCTGCTATTTGGGGGTGCAATGTTCTGTGTATGTCTGTTAGGTATATTTATCATATTATTCAAGTTCTCTGTTTCCTTGTTGATCTTCTGTCTAGAAGTTCTATCTATTGATGAGAATGGTGTATTGAAGTATCTAACTATTATTGTAGAGATGTCTATTTCTCCTCAGTTTTGCCAGTGTTTTGGTTACTGTTTGCAAGGAATACCATTTTCCATCCTTTCACTTTCAACCTATATGTTTCTTTGGGTCTAAGGTGAGTCTCTTGGGTCATGCTGTTTTAGCCATTCTGCCAATCTGTATTTTTTGATTGGGGAGCTCAATCCATTATCATTCAGTGTTATTACTGTAAAGACAGTACTTCATCCATTTTGTCTTTGGGTATTTATATGTCCTATCTTTTTTGTCTCTCTTTTCCTTTATTGCAACCTCCTTTTCTGTATAGGTGATCTTTTGTGATGTCTCTGACTGGTCCCTTCCTCATTTCTGTTTCTGTATATTTTAAAAGTACTTTCTTTGTGGTTATCCTGGAGTTTATATTACACAATCTACATCTATAACCTACTAATTTTAAAAGATACAAACCTAGTTTCAATAGCATACTTGTTCTCTGCTCCTATATCCATCCATTTCCCGTCTTTATGTTGTTTTTGTCCCACTTTAGTACTTTATGTTTAACCTGTCCATTATCAGGAAATATGCCTTTTTCGTGTTCAACTGTATTGTGACTCTTATAGGATTTAAAGAGTAGAGTTGTGTATTGAGGATACAGTACTATTGGGTTTTGCATTTATCATTTTAGTTACTCATATTGTTGATTCTCCTCTCTTCACACTACTCCAAGCCATTCTCTCCTATCTTTTCCTTTCAACCTACAGAACTCCCTTTAGTAATTCTTGTAGAGCAAGTCTCTTGTTGACACACTCTTTAAGTTTTTGCTTGTCTGTGAATATGTTAAATCTCCGTCATTTTTGAAGAACAGTTTTTCTAAAGACATTTTAACTGTCAGTTTTCCTCCTTCATTACCTTAAATATATCAAACCACTGCCTTTTTACCTCCATGATTTCTGATGAGAAATTTCAGCACTTAGTTTTATTGAGGATTCCTTGTGTGTTATGATTCACTTTTCTCTTGCTGCTTTCAGAATTTCCTCTTTATCTTTGGCATTTGACATTCTGATTAGTATGTGTCTCGAAGGTCTATTAGGATTTATTCTGTTTGGAATACACTGAGTTTCTTGGACATGTATATTTATGTCTTTCATAAGAGTTGGGAAATTTTCCTCGGATATTCTTTCTGCCACCTTTCCCCCTCTCTTCTTCCTCGGACATCCATGACACGTATGTTTGTACACTTCATGCTGTCACTCAAATCTCTGAGACACTGCTCAATTTTTTGTATTCTTTTCTCTATCTCTTCTTCCTGTTCTATGATTTAGATTGACTCATCTTCTAGTCCATGGATTCTTTCTTCTGTCTGTTGAAATCTGCTGTGGTATGCCTCTAGTATATTTTTAATCTCTAGTTTTGTGACTTTCATCCACATAATTTCTGTTATGTTTCTTTTTATACTTCCAAATTCTTCTTTATGCTCACATATTGTCTTCTTAATACCCTTTATTTCTTTATGCCAATTTCCTCCTGTTCTTTGAATGGATTTAGGAGATTTGTTTGACTTCTGTGATTAGTTAGTCCAAATTCTGAGTCTCCTCTTAAGTTTAAATTTGTTCACTTGACTGAGCCATATCTTCTTGTTTCCTAGTATTCCTTGTAATTTTTTGCTGATATTTAAGCATTTGATTATTTTGGCTAGTTAACTCTGAAGGTCAGTTTCTCCCTCTTGTCAAGAGTTTTATTGTTGCTTGGCTTTGTTAAGGCTCTTCTTTGATGATTGGCCCAACTTATTGTGGACCTTTAGATAGCCTGTGTTTATCTGATCAGTTTTTATCAGCTCTTCTTCATTTGATTCTTGCCCTGGATATGTGGTACAATTTATAAGATTGTACTTTTTCTGTAATAGTTTCACCACAATCATTCTTTTCTCTGGTCCTTCTCCTTGAATCTTGATCTGTTCTGAATTTTGTGCAGAAAAAAACTCCTAAGAGTTGTTTAAATTGTCTCCCTCATTCAGTGCCCCATTTTTCTTACTCTCTTCAATTCTGGGGCTCTCCCGTCTTATAGCAGTTCTGTTTTCTCACCCCCTATTTTACTCTGTGGGGCTTTTCTGCCTCCAGTTCTTCCCTGTTATGGTATCCCACCATGGGGAGCCAGATGTGATAAATCAGAAAGGTGGATCACTCCAGAAAAGTCCATTTTGCCTTTAGATGGTCCAGTCAGCACACACTGGATTGAATGAGGACAGCACTTTCCGGTTGCAATTTTACCAATCTCTCTCTCTCTCTCTCTCAACCCTTTTTAAATGCAGAACTCCTTAGAGGCTTGTGTTTATTCTGGGTCTCTGTGGACTTGGGCCCCTGTGCCTGGATATGCATTAGGTTCTATCACTGCTGACCCCATTGGAGGTGGAAAGGATCTGGGCCACAGCCTCAGAACAGTGCCCAAACTGTGCAGCACCAGGTGAGTGAGAGGGAGTAGACCAGCAGGGTCTTGGATGGAAGTTTCCTACCTGATATTTTCCTATGTGTTCAATCCTTCTTCAATCTCTACTGTCCTCCCAAGTTCTAGACAAGTGGGATTTGTCCTTTTATTCTCTGCATCTCTCTTGATCTTTTTACTTTTAATATCTTTATCTCTTTATATGTAAAGTGGATTTCTTTCAGGAAAGTCTCCTAGTGATGAGTTCTTATAGCTTTTGTATATCTGAAAATTTCTTTATTTTACCTTGTTTTTAAAAGGTATTTTTGATGGTTATAGATTTCTAGTTAATCATTTTTCTTCTAGTATTTTTAAAGTTGCTCTATTTTGCTCTATTTTCCTCTGACTGCTGTGAAGAAATCTCATATCCATTACATAAAGCTTTCCATTGTCATTCAAATGTTATAATATATTGATTTTTATTGACTTACTATCAATTACTGAGAAAAATGTGTTAAACTATCCTATTATGATGATGGAATTGTCATTTCTTCTTTTAGTTTGCTCCATTTCTCCTTGTAGTTTTGCCCAATTTGCTTTATATATTTTGAAGGTAACTTATTAGATGCATATCTTTCTTGTACATTGAGCCTTTTATGAAAATGGTGTTTTTCTTTTGAAAACTATAAGGCAAAAATAATCTAGAGTTAGAGAGAAAATTAGTAAACTATAAGGTAAAAAGTATTACCACAGTGAATTCTCTCATCAGCAGTGTTTCATTGGTGTGTGCCGCCGACTCATTCCAACTTGTGAGATGTGATTGTTAAATATTCAGGAATTTTACAAATTGGTTGTTAAGCCATTGATAACCTGAAATCAAACATGGTAAGAGTGTTTATACCATGGAAAATGGCAAATGCTACAAAAATGCTACTGAAAGCCTTTTTGCCAGCATCCCACTGAATCTAATCTGCTCTTTAAATCTTCCATTGAGTTTTTTCCTTTGTAAGTAATCTTGTTATTGAAGCATAAACCTACATACAGGAAAGTACCCAGTTATAATTGATTATATCAATCAGTTTTTCAAAAAGAGAACATACTCATACAGTCAGCATGAAGATAAGAAAGAGAACATTATTAGCACCCCAGACTTTCCAAGAATAACCTCTATCCCGTCTTCTA
>JAQZBX010084837.1:0-13204 GCA_029593785.1 Cabassous unicinctus | reverse complement strand
GCTTGTGCTGCTGTGTCCATTCGCTGCGTATCTTCTCTGTGTCTGCTTATCTCCCCCTTGCTGTGAGATCTTGCCGCATCAGCCCACGGCACCACGCGAGCCGGCCTGCCCTCACAAGGAGGCGCTAGGAAGCGAACCCGGGGCCTCTCATTTGGTAAACGGGGGCTCTATCCACTGAGCCACACCCGCTTCCCTGGAGTATCTTTTTCCAACCTTTCACTTTCAGCCGTTTTGTATCCCTGGGTCTAAGGTGAGTTTCTTGTAAGCAGCATATGGATGGCTCATGTTTTTTTTTTTTATCCATTCTGTCTGCCTGTATCTTTTGATTGGGGAGTTTAATCATTCACATTCAATGATATTACTGTAAATGCACTATTTACTTCCACCATTTTATTCTTTGGTTTTCATATGTCATATCATATTTTTGTCTGTCTTTTTACTCTTTTGGTTATCCTTTCTTCTATACGTTCCTTCAAGGCTCTGTCTTTTCAAGTTCTAAGGCTTTCTTTAATATTTCCTGCAAAGGTGGATTCTTTTTTGCAAACTCTCTTAGTTTCTGTTTGTTTGTGAATATTTTATACTCACCTTCATATTTGAAGGACAATTTTGCTGGATAAAAAATTCTCGGCTGGCAGTTTTTCTCTTTCAGTATCCTAACTGTTTCATATCACTGTCTTCTTGCCTCCATGGCTTCTGAAGAGAAATCTGCACTAAGTATTACTGGACATCCCTTGTACATGATGGTTTGCTTCTTCCTTGCTGCTCTGAGATTTTTCTCTTTTTCTCTTTGACATTTGACCTTGAGTAGATGTGTCTTGGAGTAGTTCTATTTGGGTTTATTCTGATTGGGGTATGGTGCTCTTCTTGCACATGTAAGTTCATTTATTTTATGAGAGTTGGGAAATTTTCAGTTATTATTTCTTCAAATACTCTTTCTGCCTCTTTTCCCTTCTCTTCTCCTTCTGGAACTCCCACGACACATATAGTGTTGTCATTCAACTCTCTGAGCCCTACTCAATTTTTTCCATTCTTTTCTCTCTTCAATTTTGGCTGTTCTGTCTTCGGTATCACTTATTCGTTCTTCTATCATTTCGGGTCTGCTGTTGCATGCCTCTAATGTGTTTTTTATCTTACCTATTGTGTCTTTCATTCCCATGAGCTCTGTTACTTTTCTGTTCAGGATTTCAAATTCTTCTTTGCACTTGTTCAATTTCGCCTTCTCTCTTCTTCTCTCTTCTTCTTTCTTCTTCTTCCTTCTCCTTCTCCTCCTCCTCCTCCTTCCTCCTTCCTCCTCCTTCTCTTCCTCCCTCTCCTCCTCCTCCTCCTTCCCCTCCTCCTTCCCCTCCTCCTTCTCTGCCTCCTCCTTCTTCTCAATGTCTTCTTGATGTCATTTATATCTTTAGCCATATTGTCCTTCAACTCATTAATTTGATTTTGGAAATTTGTGTGCATCTCGCTGATTAGTTCTCTCAAATTCTGCATCTCTTCTGGGGCTTTGATATATTCCTTTTCTTGGGCCATGTCTTCTTTTTCTTAGTATGGCTCATAAATTTTTGCTGATGTCTAGGTATCTGATTAGAATATAGTTTACTCAGATGCTCAATTTCTTTCTCTTTTGTAGGGATTTAGTGGCAGGAGGCTGTGTATTACCACTGCTCTTTGATTCTTGGCTCAACCTGGATTGTTAGGATTGTTCCTGCTGGTTGCTCAAAACTGGGCACTGGACCCAGTAATTGGTTGTAGACTCACTTTCTAGGGCCTTGGGGAGAGAGGCTATAAAGGCCAGAAAAAGCCTCTCCTAATTATTTTTAGTTTTCTCACGTGCACTTCCTTGGTCTGCCAGCACATGACACTCTTTGGCAGCTCTCAGTTCAATGCCTGGTCAGAGTGTATTTGTTGCAACACAGAGTGGAGCAATGTGATAGAGCTTCCTGTCTGAAGGCTAGGAACCTTGTAATTAAAACTTTCTCTGAGACAGTTCTCCAGTCTTGTCTGGCAGTCTGTCTCTTTTCCTGGGTAGGAAATATTTCCACTCCCCTCTGAGTCCTCAATAATCAGTCCCGGTTAGTAGAGGAGATTGGGAGGGTCAAATATCTTAAGCCCCTTGCCTGCTCCCAGGGCAAACAATGGCGTGGCCCAACCCAGCTTGGAAGGGCTCCTGGGACACAGCAGACCAAATTTGTGGGTCAGAAGCTGAGTCAGCCTTAGGCTGTGTCCCTCTCTCTCCCCTTTCCTGGGGTGGTAGATCCCTAGAGGCCCCTTTGTAGCCACAGGCCTAGAGGCCTGAGAATTCTGAAGTGTCTTTAGTGTGGAGGATGGTGCCAGCAGTGGCAACCGCTGGTTTCAACTCACAGTTCTGTGGTCGTGATTTTCCTCCTTTGTCCTTCTCTCCTCTGGGCAGTGTCCAGCCTTTGCCCGGTGTCCTAAACCCTAGCAGATCTTTTTCTAGGCTGTTTTAGCTCTCCTCTAGCTATTTTTCTGGAGGAGAAGAGAGTACTATTTCTTTCTAGTCCACCATCTTCCCAGAAGTCCTCCATTGTTTTCATTTTTTATTTTCTCTGTGTCCTTCAGCCTTTTGGCCCCAGAAGCAGATGTAGTTATGGGGAAACTAAAACCCTGACTTTCTGGTAAAAGAACAGTGAAGGGGAGCCCCAAAGAGCCAGAAAGTGTTGGGGACATTGTCTATTATTTGGGATTTTCTACATAGACAATCATGTCACCTGCAAGCAAAAGCCATTTTATTTCTTCCTTCACTATCTTTATACCTTTTATTTCCTTTTCTTGTCTTTTTGCATTAGCTGGGACTTCTGGTACAATGTTGAATAGGAGTGGTGAGAGGCAACACCCTTGATTTGTTCCCAATTTTAGGGGGAAAGCATCCAGTTTCTTACCATTAAGTATGATGTTAGCTGTACATTTTTGTAGATGTTTTTTTATTAAGTTGAGGAAGTCTCCCTCTATTCTTAGTTTAAGAGGATTTTTTTTATCATAAATGTGTGTTGAATTCTGTCAAATACTTTTTTTTGCATCTATTGATATGATCATATAATTTTTCTTTTTTAGCTTGTTGATGTGACAGATTATTATTTTTTTTTTTTGAATGCTGTACTTTTTTTGACTTGCATACATAAATCCCACTTGGAGGTGGTTATAAGTCTTTCTATACATTGTTGGATTTGATTTACAATATTATTGATGACTTTTGTATCTATGTTCATGAGAGATATTGGTCTGTAGTTTTCTTTTTTTGGTAATGTGTTAATCTGGTTTGGGTACTAGGATATTGCTGTCCTTATAGAATGAGTTTGGAAATGTTCCCTCTACTTCTATTTCCTGAGATAGAATTGGTATTATTTCCTTAAATATTCACAAGTGAAACCATCTGGACCTGGTGCTTTCTTTATTAATTATTGACTCAATTCCTCAACTATATATAGGTCTTATTCAAATTATCTATTTTTCCTTGTGTGAGTTTTGATAAATTGTGTCTTTTAAGGAATTGATCCATTTCATTTAGTAGTCAAATTTGTGGGCTTAAGGTTGTTCATAACATTCCTTTATTATCTTTTTAATGTCCATAGGACCAGTAGTGGTGGCACCTCTTTATTTCTGATATTAGTAATTTATGTCTTCTTTTTTTTCTTGGTTAGAGATTTATTGATGTTATTGAACTTTTTAAAGAACCAGCTTTTGGTTTCATTGGTTTTCTCTATTGTTTTCCTATTTTCAATTTCATTGATTTATGCTCTAATTTTTATTATTTACTTTCTTCTTGCTTTAGGTTTATATAGTTCTTCTTTCTCTAGTTTTCTAAGATGGAAGCTTAAATTATTGATTTTAGATCTTTCTTCTTTTCTAATATATGCATTCAATGCTATAAGTTTCCTGCTAAGCACTGCTTTCATCTTATAACAATATTCTCAACTCCTCTCTTAACTCTTATAATATTGCTTTCAGTCATTTCATCTATCCATAAGCTATAATCACCAAATACATCATTGCTACTATTATTTTGTACAAACAGTTATCTACTAGGTCAATTAAGAATAAGAGGAATAAAAAGATTTTATTTTTTCTTCATTTATTCCTTCTCCAATGCTCCTCCTTTATTTATTTAGATCTGAGTTTCTGATCTATATTGATTTTCTTTCTCTCTGAGGAATTTCTTTTAAGATTTCTTGCAAGGTAGATCTACTAGTGGCATATTTCATCAGCTTATGTTTATCTGAGAAAACCTTTGTTTCTCTTTCACTTTTGAAGGATAATTTCATGTAAACAAAATTTTAAGTTGGTGTTTTTTTTCTCTCAACATGTAGTGAATTAAAATAAAATAGAGGCTTTTTATACCATCATGGTGCCTCAGCATCTCTGACCCTTTCATTAGTAACATTAGGGGCTTTTGCATTGTCATAATGCCTTAGCATTTTAGACTCTATTGTTAGATCTCTCAGTGACCACCCTTGGCACCTGCTTATTCAAGATAAACAACTTCTCCTTCTTCTCCCCATTCCTACACAGACTCCTACCCTCTGAGAGTCAAATACCAACTCTCCAATCCCCACTCTTGCTTGACCAGCAGCTATATAACATAACGTCATAGTCCTCAGGTCCTTTGTAACTTTCTGCTACCCACTTGCCCATTGAGCCGACACCCCTGATGTGTTTCCCAGTGTGGCCCTGTGAGGTGTGCTGCCACAAGTTCTAGGACTTGTGAGTATAAACAAACTTCTCTTTCATATATCTCTGGTGTCATTTATCTTGCCACCCATGGTTATCCTTATAAAGAGCCAAACAACATGCAGCACTGTAAATGTTTCACTCCACTCTATTCTTGCTTGCATGATTTCTGAGAAGCAGTCTGATATAATTCTTGTTCCTCTATCAGTAAAGTGGCCACCCTACCCCCATCCTGGATTATTTCATGATTTTTTGTTTTTTTTTTTCCGCAGTTTGAATATGATATGCCTTCTGTGTAGAATTTCTGGGTATTTATCCTGCTTGGTGTTCTCTGAGCTTCCTGGACCTGTGGCTTGATGTCATTAATTTTGGAAAATTCTCAGTCATTATTACTTCAAGTATTTATTCTGTTCTTTTCTTTCTTCTCCTTCTGGTATTCCCAATATGTGCATGTTACACCTTTTGTAATTGTCCCACATTCTTGGATATTCTGTTTTTCTTTCTAAAATCTTTTTTCTCTTTGCATTTCATTTTGGGAAGTTTCTATTGACATCTCTTCAATCTCACTGATTCTTTCCTTGGCTGCACCTAGTCTACTGACAAACCCATCAAAGGCATTCTTCATTTCTCTTACAGTATTTTTTGATTTCCAGCATTTCCTTTTGATTCTTTTTTAGAGTTTTCATTTCTCTGTTGTCCACTTTTTCCATTAGAGTCCTAAACATATTAATCACAATTGTTTTCAATTCCTGGTCTGATAATTCTGAAATCTCTATATTTGAGTCTGGTTCTGATACTTGCTTTGTCTCTTCAGACTGTATGTTTTCTTGACTTTTAGCATGCCTTGTAATTTTTCATTGAAAGTCAGATATGATATATTGGGTAACAGGAACTGAGGTAAATAGGCCTTTAGTGTAAAGTTTTATGTTTTTCTAGTTAGGAGTTAGGCTGTGTGAATGCTTGCTGTAGCTGCAGGTGTCAGAAGCTTCAATTTTTCTAGTATCCTTGTTTTTGGCCCCCCTGTTGTCTTTGGGTTTCTCTATAAACTACTTCTTAGAGACTGAACCTTGCAGTTCTTTCAACCATAACTTACTGTTATTATTCTGGAGCCTTCTTGATGTGGTGATATGATATGGAAAGGGGAAATGTTCTATAATCCTAAGATTAGGTCTCAATCTTTTAGTGGGTCCATGTCCATTTGCTGTGATCCTCACAAATGCTTCTCAGCTTTTTTTCCCCCTTAGGGGGACAAGAAGGCTAGAGGGGCCTGGAGTTGGGTATCTCCCTTTGCCCAGGTCAGATAAGGCTCTGGTAATTTCCCTTGAGGGCATGCCTTTGATATGAAGAACACTCTGGGCTTATTTCAAAATGCTTACTTTTTCCCTAGGTGTTCAAAATGGTTACTTTGCCCCTCTCCCCTGGCTAAACTAGACAGGACTTTTCTCTGATCTTCATTTGTGAGAATCTGATGTGGCACCTGGAGGCAAAACTCATGAAAGTGTCAGATCCTTCCTTAGACTGGGCCACCAGGAGTTTCTATCAACTAGTATACACTTAGCTTCCAGAAATTCATCAGTGTTATTGGTTAAGTATTCCTACCACTTATTGGTCCCATTGGCTTCTGCTCCTGGTATGCTGTGATTCTCTGTATTTCCCTTTATCTCCAGATTTTGGGGGGGCAGTTTGTTCTGAGACCTCGTTTCTCTGAAGAATCTAAGCCATTGGTTTTCAGTTTGTTCAGCTTTTTTCTTGTTGCAAGGAAAGAAATGACAACTTCTAAACTCTATACAAGTTGTAGCTGAATTTGGACCAATTATCTTTGAAAGAGATTGAAATAGTAAGAAAAATATCTTAGATATTTACCCATGTAGTTACCATTTCTGGTGTCTTCATTCATTTGGGTAGATCCATATTTTCATTTGGTATCATTTTTCTTCTGTCTGAAGGATGTACTTTAACATTTCTTGTAGTGCAGGTCTGCTGCTGCTGAATTCTTTTAGCTTTTGTATGTCTGAAAATGTCTTTATTTCACCTTTGTTTTTGAAAAATAGTTTTGCCTGGTATTGAAAGCCTGTTTGATGTATTTTTTCTTTTGAGTATTTTAAAGATGCTACCACAATGTCTTTCCAATTGCATTACTCTGACAAGAAATCTCTTGTCATCCTTATATTTGTTCCTGGAATGTAACATATCTTATTTTCTCTGGTTGCTTCTAACATTTTCTTTTTACTACTGGTTTTGAGCAATTTAATTATGATGTGCCTTGGTGAGATTTTCTTCAAATATTTTTTCTGTCTTTCCCTTTTCTCCTCTTCTCTGGGAACTCCAATTATAAGATGTTATGATATTTGAAGTTGTCTCACAGCCCACTAACACTCTTCTCACTCATTTGCATTCTTTTATTTTGGATAATTTCTATTGTTAATGCCTTCAAGTTCATTAATCTTTTCTTCTGCAACATGTAATCTGCCACTAATCCCATCCAGTGTATTTTTCATCTCAGACATTGTAGCTTAGTCTCTAAAAGTTTGATTTGGGTCTTTTCTATGTCTAACTTTTTGAACATATGGGATACAGTTATAATAAAGCTTTAATGTCCTTTTTTGATAATTCTAATATCTGTATCAGTTCTGAATTTGCTTTGATTATTTTCATATGGGTTGATTTTCCTGCCTCTTTGTTTGCCTGGCAATGTGTCAGACATTGTGAATGTTACCTTTTTGGGTACTGGATATTTTTGCATATCTATAAATCCTCTTGAGCTTTGTCTTCTTGAGCAATTAAGTTACCTGGAATCAGTTTGATCATTTAGGTCTTACTTTTATGATTTTAGATAGGTCCAGAGCAGTGCTAAGTCTAGGGCTCATTATTCCCTGCTACTGAGGCAAGACTTCCTGAGTATTCTACACAATGCCCCATGAATTACAAGTTTTTCCAGTCTAGCTGGTGGGAACAGGCATTATTCTCTGCCCTGTGTGAATGCAGAGTACTATTTCCTCTCATCTTTTCAGGTAATTTGTTTCCTTGACCTTGGATATTTTCCTCACATACATGTTCTTATCAGAATTTAGGGAGAGCCTCTGCAGTGAAGATCTCTCTCTTTTCTCTAATATTCTATCCTTTCAACTCTAGCTGCCCTGGGATCCTTGGACCCTCAGCTCCATTTCCTCAACTCAGGGAGTTAACTGGTCTCTGTCTCAGGTCCTCCCTGTGCCATGGTTTGGCAGTTCTCTTAAGGTAATAAGAGAAGGCAATGTTAGGGCCCACCTCATTTATTTCCCATCTCTCAGGAATCACTATCTTTCATTGCCTTAAAAACTGGTTTCATGTATTTTGTCTGTGGTTTTCTGTTCACGTTTTTGGTATTTAACAATTCTTTGGTTCTAAACCCTTACCTAACCATAAAGGTTATTGCATAGTCAAAAAATAAATATTATACCTTATTAAATATTTCAGGTGGAAGGGACAATCCAGTCCCTATACTCCTTCTTAGCCAGAAGCAAAAGTCCAGGATTGACTTTAATTAGTGTATTTTTTTTACTTCCCCCACCCCCTTTTCTTGGAAGGGACTGCGTGAATAAGACACTAATAATAATAGGATTAATTTGGTTGCTGCAATAGGAATCTGTCAGGTACTATATGTAAATTAGGAGACTCACTTAGAAGCAATTACTGATGATATTTCTTACCTTTTTTTCCCTACTTAGCTCATCCTCCAGTATTGGTTTGGTGGGTCCCATATGTTGAACTACATTTATGCCTTCATCCACAACTGTCTAATTCCTGTATCTTCACACTCAAGTTTAACTAATTCAATATAATAATCCATAAATGTATAACCTTTAAAATAAACTGACTTTTATTTACACTTACCTTGGTGAGTAATATCACTTATTACTTTCTCCTGTTCCTTTAAGAGGAACCTTGTTTGGTCAAAGATAACAGTGGCAAATTTCCAGTTAGCAACAGGGAGAGTACAGAGACATACAAGTTTTTTAAAAATAGGAGTGGCTGCTGCTTCTAAGAGACAGTATGCTTGGCACTGGCTATCTGCAAAAATAAAATCATTAAAGACAGTGTTCTTATAAATATGGTATTCTCTTTTGATTAACCAATTAAACATGATACTTCATGGAAACCTGAAATTCTATCTGAATTCTTTTCTGAGTTAAAAATCATGAGGTTGTTCAGAGGCTTATTTTAGGATACATATTCTAAATAGACTTGTAAAAACAAAAAAGCTATAAATAGTATAATTTTATGACTATTTTGTTTATAAGAAAGAATTTATTCAGTAACTAACGTACTGTGGACGGCATGAAGAGCTATATAAAAAGGATCACATAATTTTGCCCCTCTCCCTCTACAACTTCAATTCAAATTTATAATAATGACAAAGTGCTTCTAGTTTTCACTAGAATATCATTATTGAAAGATTCATATAACCATTTGGAGATCATAAATAAAACTGAACCACAATAGTGAAAAGATATTAAAAATCTAGTGTCATATTTTCTTTTTTATTTTAATAATGAACTTGATGTTCTAAAGCAGGCTGTTCTTTCGAAGTCCAAAAGACTTCGAAATTAAAAAATTAAAAAGCTTAACCAATAAGGGAACAGTAGTAACTTATTTACATCATCCTGATTAAGGGTAAAAGAATAGAGAGAGCAACAATTAGCAGTTCACTTTCCAAAAGGGGCAGAAGAGTCTGAGGAGTTGCAGTCTGTTCTTCCCCGGTGAATCTAGGGAAGCAGCAACAGTTTAAAAGAAGTAAAAAAGTACGCTTAGTGGACTGTGATAAGGCGATGGGGAAGACAAAGCCACTAAATAAGGCATTCTAGGTTTGGAAATAACTTAAAAATAGTTATGGGAAGAAGAAATCAAGGTAGCTTTGAGCAGATATATCTGAAACAAGTAAAGAAAATTACATGGAAAATGAGGTATGTCCCAGATACCCAGGGAAGGGCTTTCAAATTAAGCAAATTTAAATGCATTTAAAAGCATATAACATACCTGATGCTTGGATTGGAATAACATTATCTGTACCCCTTTCCTGATTTGTTTCCTCTTGTGTTTTATTAGTACAAACAATAGGACTTTTCTCTTGAAGAGTCAAAGAACATTCCTTGTTATCTGGAAATTCTAATAAAAATTAATTTATATTGTTTAGGAGATACTTAACGTTATTTGACTTAAATATGATCACAATTGCTAAAATTCTTCCTTGAAATATATCAATATTAAATTGTACAAGTTTTCAGTATCAATGGACCAATGACTGTGCTTGGTAAGAAGCTGAAATGTATAATGAAAACAACTTTCAACTTTAGCATCAGATAAGTATTTCTATCTCAGTTCTGATACTAGTCTCAGTTTCCTTATAAGTAAAATATAGATAAATATACCTACTTTGGATACTGTTATAAGGATTAAATAAACACCATGTTTAATTCTTGTAGTTCTTGACATATAGAAGGCACATACTACTTCTACTTCTCTGAACCTTTCCACACATGCTTCCTTCTGCTAAGAATTGTCTCCTCTGTCCCAAGCCATGTCTCCATCCTTTCTTAACTAGGCCAATTATTGTAACTCACTCTTCAGCTCTCAGGCACCTTCTATAAGAAGCCTTATGTATCTGCCTACTCTACTTCCAGGCCAACAAAGTGCCCTATTTTGTTTCCTCAGTACTCTGTGTATACATCTCTCCCGGCAATTATGACACTCTAGTTAAATTATCTCTCTGCATATCTAGCCTACTCCTTACACTGTAAGTTTCTAAAGGTCAGAGAGAATATCATATTTATCTCTAATATGGAATTTAGTGTCCAGCATAGGGTAGTCAATAAATGTTGGCTCCCCCCCCACCCCTTTTTTCCTAGGTATTGTGGAAAGTGTATGTGTGTGTGTGTGTGTGTACACACACACACACTCACACTTCCAAGGAAGATGGAGGAGTAGGGAGTTCCAGGACTTGGTCTTTCTACCAAAACAACTATTAAACAAGCAAGAACTGTCTCAAACAACTATTTTGAAACTCTGGAGGCCAGAAGAACACTGAATAGCATCCAGAGAAGTGCAGGAGGAAGAGGCTGATAAATTATAGTAAAGAACTGTAAATTACTCTCTTCATGTGGTGGCAACTGGTGCCCATCCCTCACTGTTGCTGCAGGCCACCATGGGGTCCAGTTTGCATGGCCTTTGTGGGTCCCCAGCCCTGTCTGGCTGAGAAAAACTCAATTGAGAAAGTTCTCTCTGGAATAATCCATCTTCCAGAATTTGCCCTCCAGGGAAAAGCAGCGTGAGACAATGAAAGAAACCTAAAAATCTATAGAGGCAGAGAGTCTGGGACAAAGGCCTGCTGGCTTCAAACACATGGGAAAGGTTGGTTTGTCTCCTGGGAAAGAGAGGGGACAACCAAACTCCTCTAAACAGGGGAATTCCAAAACAAACAGAGACAAGACAGACAGAGACACAGAAAGACAGGGGAAACCCTGTACACTGCATTTTCCTTGGGCAGACCTTCCTGAAAGGAGGGCTGAAGCTCAGGAAAATCTGTCTTATCACCAGCCGGTTACCAAACCAAGAAACAGACATCCCAGGGAGTCAATCTCAGAGTTAAGATTTTTTTTAACAAATCAATTTTAGTGATACATATTAATAAAGCATAAATATATCCAAAGTGTACAATCAATGGTATTTGGTATAATTACAGTTATGCATTCATCACTTCAGTCATTATTAGAGTATTTCCATTATTCCAATCATAAAATAAACAAAAAACAAACAAAAACTTATCACCTCTCTCTCTCTATGCTTCCCCTGCCATATATAGCTGCTATTCTGTTTCTATCTCTCTAGCTTATTTATATTTATATTTTGTAAAAACAGTCTTATATATGCAATATTACCCATATTTGTATTTCACATGAGGTTTTACTGTGTTACACAGTCCCATGTTACATTTTTTAGCTTTCCTTATAGTAAAATACATGGCCTTAGACTTTCCTTTTCAACCCTTTCAACCACTGTCATACTCATATAATAGCTCTGCTAGCTACAAACACTATGATGTGCTGCCACAATTTCTACTCATTTCCAAAGATTTACAAACAACTTTTTTTTTTTTTTTTTTTTACCAATTCTGCACAGATTAAACCCCAGCTCTCCATTCTCTAAACTCATTCTATTTTCTGGTGACTTATACTCTAATTATTAACTCCATGAGTTTACATTTAGTTCATATTTAGTTTATATTTAGTTCATAACAGCACAATTGTACAGTATTTGTCCCTTTGTGTCTGGCTTGCTTCATTCAATATAAGTTCTCCAGGTTCATCCACGTTGTCATATGCTTCATGACTTCATTTCTTCTTACAGCTGCATAATATTCCATTGTGTGTACACCACAATTTATCTATTAATCAGTTGATGGACACCTGGGTTGTTTCTATCTTTTGGCAACTGTGTATAACGCTGCTATGAACATCTGTGTGCAGATGTCTATTTGTGTCACTGCTCTCAGTTCTTAGTAGTGGTATTGCCAGGTCACATGGCAAGTCTATATTCAACTTTCTTAGGAACTGCCAAATAGTCCTCTACAGTGGCTGTACCATTCTCCACATCCTCTTCAACATTTACAGTTTTCTGTCTTTTTAATAGTGGCCGCTCTAATTGGTGTGAAATGATATCTTGTAGCTTTGATTAGCATTTCCCTAATCGCTAGTGATGTTGAAGATTTTTTCATGTGTTTTTTCACCATTTGTATTTATTCTTTGGACAATTGTCTATTCAAGACTTTTGCCCATTTTTTAATCAGGTAGTTTGTCTTTTTTATTGTTAAGTTGTAGTATCTCTTCATATATCATGGATATTAAACTATTGGATACGTGATTTCCAAATATTTTCTTCCATTGAGTAGGCTGCCTTTTCACCCTTTGGACAAAGTCCTTTGAGGTGCAAAAGTGTTTAATTTTGAGGAGGTCCCATTTATCTATTTTTTCTTTTGTTGCTCGTGCCTTGGGTTTAAGGTTTAAGAAACTACTGCCTACCACAAGGTCTTGAAGATATTTTACTACATTTTCTTTTAGGAGTTTTATGATTTTCACATTTATATTTAGGCCCTTGGTCCATTTTGAGTTAATTTTTGTATAAGGTGTTAGACAGGGGTCCTTTTTCTTTCTTTTGGATATGGCTATTCAGTTCTCCCAGCACCATTTGTTGAATAGACTGTTCTGGCCAAGTAGGGAGGGATTGACAGCCTTGTCAAAAATCACTTGACTGTAGATGTGAGGGACTATTTCTGAGTTCTCATTTTGGTTCCATTGGTCACTCTGTCTTTATGCCAGTACCATGCTGTTTTTACCACTGTAGCTAAGTAATATGCTTTAAAGTCAGGAAATGAGAGTCCTCCAACTTTGTTCTTCTTTTTTAAAGCATTTTTGGCTATTTGGCCCCTTTCTTTTCCAAGTAAATTTGATAGTTGGCTTTTCAATTTCTGAAAAAAAAAAAAAAAAAAAAAAAA
>JAQZBX010084836.1:0-13208 GCA_029593785.1 Cabassous unicinctus | reverse complement strand
TGTGCCTGCAATCTCGGTGCAGCTGCAACCCCTACCCTATAGCTCAATGGACTCATCCAAGTCACCTGGCGAGGAGACGACTATGGGCAACGGCCATCCCAGGGAACGGAGGGGGCCTGCAGCTGCAGGCAGGATAATCCCATCCACCGTATCCATGGAATATAAACCTTCTCTCACTTGGAGGTGGAGTGGACATCACTATCCCCAAACCCCCAGGATTGGGGGAAGAGCTATGGACTAGAATGGACTTGGTGGTGTTCTGTAGTATATTGTAATTCAAGCAATGGAAGAAATTGTAACAGTGAGGTGGAAACAGTGGCCACTGGACATTTTCGGGGCAGGGAGGGGAGAGGCAGTCGAAATACAGGGGCTTTTTTGGGACTTGGGGGTTATCATGAGTGGCATTGTGGCAACAGATGTAGGCCATTTTACATCAGCATATACCACGCAGAACTGTGTGGGACAGAGGGTAGTCTATGATGTGAAATGTGGTCTATGCTTGGTGGCAAAGCCCCAGGATGTGTATATCCATTGTGGGTGATGTCCCACACTGATGAAGGATGATGGTGTGGGATGTTGTGGGAGGTGTGGGAGGTGGGGAACATGGGAATCCTTGTAATTTCTGAGTAATAATTAGGTAATCTAAGCACCTTTAAAAAAAATATATATATATATATATAAAATAACATTTATGTAAGAAAATACACATATATGAATTTTAAAAAGGGGGAAATTAGAGGAGAAAGGTCAAGTAATGGGTAACCCTGCTTTTCCTCTGAAGATTGAGAAACTTGGAGAGGTGCTGTCTTCTGTGTGGGGCTGGATTGATCAGCAACCATTTCCTTCAGATTTGACATCATGAAGCTCCAGCAGAGGTGCCAGAAATCATGGAATTTTGTCCATCCAGGTTTCTCCAGCCAGAGGTCTCAGGCTGAAAAGGACTTCTCAGAGAAGCATTCAACCTGGTTAATGATGTCTGTATGACTCTTCTAGCTACCTTGAGCTAAAGCTCTGTAAAATAGAGATTTGAGAAGGGACATATTATGAAAAGGACAGCAAATTTCTCATAGAAATAATGGAAATCAATGAAAAACTTGCAGAAGTTCAAAGTGATACTGCAAAAATAACTGAATACATTGTCAGAGATGTTTGTGTTGCATCACAGTGTTAGCAGGCACTGGCTTGACACTGAGAATAAGGCAGTGCACAAGAAAGACATGGCCCAGGCCTTCATGGACTTTATGTATTACACCTGCACATGTCCAAAATGAAATTCATGAGTTTCCCTCTGACCGTTCACTAGAATTGATTCCTAAACTTCCTCCCCTACAGTTACATGCTAAGGTCCAGCTGAACAGAAAGAATATACTCTGTGAGCAAAGCTTTCCAACAGGATGACTTTGAAAAAGCCAAGAACATTTTTAAAAAGATGAAATATTTAAAAAATATAGAAGATCATGTTAAAGAAGATTCCACTCTAATGGTTGCTAATTTAAATTTTATATACAAAATTCTTGTATATATTTTTTAAAAAGGAATATGAAAAGATGCTTGTCATCATTTGTCATATTGGAATTTCAAATTAAAACTACAAGATACCACTGCATGTGTTAGAAAGGCTAAAATAAGTTTTTAAATACCTGCTAACACCACCTGCTGGTGAGATAAGAACAACTGCACCAAACCCACTGCCAGTGGGAATCCAAAGGGGCACAGCCACGTTGGAACCGTTTAACTATTTCCTACAAAGCTAAAGTTAGCCTTACCAAAGAAACCAGAAAATGTGCTCCTTTGTATTTACCCAACTGATTTGAAAGTAAATGACCACAAAATCCTACACATGAATGATCATACCATTTTAATTCACTATCACCAAAATCTGGAAGCAAGTAACATGTCCTTCAACACTTGAATTGATCAACAAATGTGGTGCAGCCATATGATAGAATATTATTTTTGTTTCTTTCCTTTTAAAAATGTTTCTCTGCTATATATTCTATATTCTATGAAATTATATCAACTTAATCTTCTACATGCTGGTGGCAGTGGGGGAAGGAGGGAGATGTGCATGCCAGTCCCCACTGGGGCATCGGTGGCATCCAGAGGAGACAGGCAAGAGCAGGTGTCTGAGGAAGGAGGGTGGGCCTGCTGGACACTCATATACCTCCTCAGTGCTAAAAGCCACTCCCCCATCATGACTTTGGGGATTTAGGTTTCACTGGGCACATACCTGTGTGTAAGAAGGAGGGAGGAGAAGGATGTGACTGCTGTGCTCTGGTCTATTCTGATCTCTCCTTCCCTGAGACTCCTCCAGCTGAAGCAGGAAGATGGGATGGACATAACAAAAGTACTTTCTGCTTCCTTGGGCCAATGCCAGTGGTCCAGCTTCTCCCTCTCCAGCTGCCTCCCCTACCCTGCACTGGTATGAGGTTCCTCCCTGCAGACCCAAAATGGATTGTGTCTCCTGGAGCTGGGCAGCCCAGTGACCTGCAGGCAGCCACCCTTGGGTTGTTCAGTCATTTGTGCATTCATCCTCCTTTTCCTCCCCCTCTCCTCTCTCTCTCCCCTTCTCCCTCCATCATCTGATTATCTACTTAATCAAATCTTTAAATGTGATTACTGATTTCCTGCCTTGGTGGCTGGAGCTTTTGGTCCACTGAGGAACACAGACATTTGTGCATATAATTACAGTAAAGGTATATGATCGCCATGACCCAGGAAGATCAGGCTGTTATAGGAGCATATAACAGGGGTGTCCCACGCAGCTTCAAGGGGCAGGTATCAGAGGAGGCTTCTGGGAGGAGGTGCTTCTAGAGGCAACAGGATGACACTCCTCTGTCTTCCTCTGAGTATGGAGAGTAGGTCTTGCAAGGAGTCCACCTTCCCTAGAAACAGTGTCCATTTTTCTGTCCCACTCTGTAGAAAAAGTATATGGGGTGGAGGAGCAGGAGGACAAGGGTGATTCCAGTTGTCTGGCCTGCTGGAGGTGGGTGGGAGCTGTCCTGTCACTGTCCTCCTGTCCCTTTCTGGTTTTAAGTAAAGAACACTCAGTGGTCTCCTCTGTTTAGCAACAGTGCTCACTGTCTTCCATCATGTGGACTGTATTAACATTTTAGGTACAAAAACACTAAGTGAATTTTAAGCATCTCAAGGGTGAGGTCTATGCTTAGAAATCTTTTAACCCTCTTCACCTGTGGGTGGTTTGTGCTCATTAAATCTCTTGATTCAAAAATGATGACATTATCTTCTCTGTGAGAGATTTGTGAATGGCTCATCAATAGATTAAAATTGAGGAGAGTTGTATGGTATGCATGATTGCCCTTTAAATTTTTTGAAATTGAAAAAAAGAATATTGAAGGGAGTCAAGGCAGTTTGAAATAGGGTTTCTTCATCCTTGACACCTATTGCTTTCTCATGCCAGAAGATTTTCACCATCAACACTTAAGAGTCTTTTTCAGAGAACTGGATCACTAGCTTTGGTCATGCCCAGCTCACAGACCATCTCAATGAATCTGAACCTCTTGGGGCACACCCCTGGAGGAATATGGGACAGCAGCAAGGCCACTGGAGGTGGAAGGGGACACACTCAAACCTGATTCTGCCAGAGCTCACTTTAGATCTAGAGGAAACCACCAAGCAGCTCTGTGTCTCATCTTCTTGGTTTCACTCTCTCTCTCCCCCATTTCTTCTCCCTTCCCCAGTGGCTGGGATGAATGAGAGGTCACCCTGTGTGTTGAGTAGAAACCCAGAGCCTTTCTTTTTTATTTGTTAAAGAGGTATGTGTGTGTGTGTGTGTGTGTGTGTGTGTGTGTGTGTGAGTCAGAGAGACCTATACCAAGATGAGAATTAACCCAGAATTGGCATGAGAAAGTGGTACCCTCAATTCTAAAGACAGATACAAGAAGAACTGGTGAGAAAAGAGAAACTGTTAGAATGTGTTTTCACTCTGCAGATGCAACAGTAATTACCATCTTTTGCATGATCTGATTGTCATTTGCAGCACTGAGATTATAATGAATCATACTAAAATATAAGAAAATTAAAAAATAAATGAAACATCCAATATGTATGAATATATATTGACTTGAAACAAAATAAAAGAAAATTGAAACTCTGAAATCAATCACTCAAATATAAATTATGAGAGCTAAATACAATTCAATACAAATTATTATAAGAAACAGAAAATTTAAATTACACAAATATTTTTTAAATAAATATTTAAAAATAAGGGTAATTCAGAAATGAAATATATATTAAACATACAATTGAAAATGCTTTTAAAGATAATTGATTATGAAAATAATACACATTTACAGGGAATGGCTAGATTTTAACAAATTGTTGGGTAGATGTATTCTTTCTCTACAAGAGCTTTGATTTAAAAAGAAATATTCAAAAATTAGATGGAGAAACAAAATAGAGATGGTCACTTGCAATAGAAGTAACGAGAATACGTCTTATTACTTATTCTATAGAATAGGAAAAAAGCCATTATCCATTGGCTTAGCGAGGTCAGAATCTGGTGCCAGGCTGCCTGGCTTTTGAATTGCATGCCTACTGTCTGACCTTAGACAATTCACTCCACCTTTCTGTGCCCCGGGTACACCATCTCTAAAAGTAGACCTAATAATAGACTTTTTGCAGGTTAAGTGAAACAATTTCTGTAGATTAGATAGTAATTAGAACTTAGCGTGCAAGAAGAAAAGAACTTTGGTGCCATAAATTATCTTTTCACGGTGTTGGACTTATATCAGTGGAAATGTATTTCTCTACCACAATTTATGCCTCAATAAAAGCTCGCTTAATTCAGAATAATAAATAAATAAAATAAAAAAATAAAACAGAGGAGGCGGGACGAGGGTAGACTCGCGAGACTTGGGAGAGCGCTTCTCCGCCCCCGCGCGCCATCCCTGCGCTGGCTCCGCCCACACCTCGGTGCCCGCGCTGCGCCTCGGGTTTTCCAGGCAAGCACCGCACTTAGCTGCCCCTTCCCCCTCCCCCTCCCCCTCTTTCTCCATATTCTCCTGACACGCGGCCCCGGGTCCAGTTTGCGGGGACGCATCTGAGGAGTCAGGACCCTGTGCAGCCAGTCCTTCCCCCTCTGGCTCACGCACCGCCCGCCGCCTCCCCTCGCCCTACTCCTATCCGCTCCCTGCTTCTTGGTTTCTTCTTTCTGCTCCTCTCCCCGCTGCCGGGCTCGCAGCACCACCTCTGCAGGGAGAGATTTTGGGATCCTCTGAGGAAGTTGAAGTTGGTGTCCCTGGGGGAGCAGAGCGGTAAGTGCCAGGCTTCTTCTCTTGGTTTATGGCCTAATCGACCCCCGCCGCCAAATCGCCCACCCCTTTGGGAGCCCTGCGGCCTCGACTCGTAATGGCGCCTCTTTGTCCCGGTGGAGAGGAGAGATGGGGATGGGGAGGTCGGGGACGGCTCTGGCTGGGCTGCGCTGGGGAGGGACCAAGAGTGGGGATGTAGGTGGCACCAGGGCCCTGAAGGTGGGGGTGGGGGTAGGATCTGGGGTGGGTTGTGGGCCTGGGGGCACAGCAGGGTATGGAGGGTGCAGGTGCGGCTCGTCTGGGAGGCCAGAGGGTGGTGGCTTCCTAGGCAGCTCCGACCAAGGCGTAAAGAGGACGGCTCCCTGGCTCGCTGGCACTGCTGCACCTATTGAGGGCGTCCAGGCAGGTGGTGGTGTGGGGGTGAGGGCAGCGCCTCTGTTTGGAGAACGGGGTGGGGCTGGGGTCTACCTCTCTTGGCTTATGACCAACTTGGCACAGAAGGTTCTAGACTCCCTGCCTTTCGCTGGAGTATGTTAATCCTTTTTGGGCTCGCTTAGAATCCCTTGCTGAGCCCTGCAAACCTCCTCTGCTTCTAAAATTCACAGAAATGGAAGCTGAAGCCTTAAGAGATGGAACCTTCTACCTCTTGCATGTTCAGCTGGGAAGTCTGAGGCCTAGAGAAACTGGAGCGCTTGCCCAGACACCTGTTGTGGCTTGTTATCCTTTCTGGGGCTGGAACCCATGTCTCCTTTCCCAAGTCCACTGTGTTTTCACTGACCTGCCATTAGGAAATGAGATGACCTTGAATTGAGGAAGCCAAGAATTGGGGAGCCTCCCTGAGGGAGGGTGGGGAGTTGCCACTGTCTTGTCTGGCTTGTGGCTGGCTTGGGTGATGTGGTGGGAATGCTGGGCTAGTTGGTTGGGGGCAGGGTTTGTGGACTCTTGGAACATGGTCATTAGGGAAAAGAGGCACTTCCATCAAAGAGATTGACTGCTGGCCACACTGGTCCCTTTGGGCAGGGAGCCCTGGGGCCCTGCAAGATCTCCTCCCACTTTATTGTGTCTTTAGTGGGTTGTTTATCTTAGGTCTTTCAGAGCTTTTGAGGTCCCTGGGTTGAGTAGGGGACATGTCCATCCCTGTTCCTGGTGGAATGTGGGACTCGCCATCACAGCCACCACTGCTTGTTGCCCCCTCATACCATCCTGCCTGCACACAGCTGTGTATGTGCTGCTCCTTTGTGTCAGCCTCCTGCAGTGTGTGCGGTGGAGGGAGCCTCCTGGTGTTTCAGCCCCCACTTGTTTGATAATGGCAGGACTCATGTGGATTCACCTAGTTGCTGCAAATAGGTATTAAGTAACTCTAGAATAATGAATAACTATCCTCATTTTGTGTAAAATACTCCCAGACTTTTGGTTCTTCAATAAGGAGACCAAGCCCAGCCCACCTGCCCCGGGGTCAGCAGCAATTCAGGGTTCTTGCAGCACAGTCTGGAAATGTCTCTTCAGGCCCCTCCTCTTCCAGTTATGACTGATAGTGATTTCTGGATCATGTGACAACTGCACTGGCCTCTTTGTAGACTTGTCTTTCTGATTCCCACTCAGACCTGGGCTGGGTTCTCTTTTACATGGGGGTTTATAGAGTACAGTGATTTAAGTGCTTCTGTGTAGGGGAACGGTCTGTCTCTGCTGTCTCTCCTAAACATTTTGAAGTTAGGAAAATTTGTCTTTCGTATTTATGCTTCCTACTCTCTAATTCCATCCATCAATATTAAGATTCTCCAGATCCCAGTGGATCAGTGGGTGGATCACTGTCAGGTGGGTGGTGCCATGTGGGTGGTGCATGAGCTTGGGCACTGTCTTCCTCAATATAAACCTGCTTTCCTGGGAGGTACTAGAGGGCACTAGAGGCCTGCACCTTAGGGTAGGAAAAGGGTTTCTACTCTAGTCCCAAGGCCCTGGCTGGGCACTGAATTCTGGGGATGGGGCCTGCATGTGAGTGGCACCAGAAGCTGCCCCACCTCCTCCTCCTATGATGCTCAGCTTCAGGCTGCAGGACTTGGTAGTAGGTGGTGTCTAGGCTTCAGGTACCAGGCCTTTGGCAATGGCTGTGGCTCCTGAGGTGCTAGGCCCCCTTGAGCTCTGTGCACCCTGGGGATGTTTGTGGTAGACATGCTGAGTTTATCCTTTAATACACTGAACATCCCCGCAGCTGGAGTGGGAGGTGGTGCATTTGTCTGCCATGGACCCGAGGGGCGCTCCAGATCACTGATTTGTAAATTAACAAAAGTCCATGAACTGGATTACCATACAGCTGTTAAACAGATTGATGAGCTCCAGGATGACTGTGTGTTCCCATTTGTCCAGGGCAGTCCTGATTTATGGCTGTTGTCCTACCTTTCCATGTGACCCCCTTTCACTAAGAGTATCCTGATGTGACTTCATGATATATGCTCATGCTATTAGGCCTATTATGGAAATTTTTTAGAGAAAGTTTGACTTAATAACTGAATAATTTAATAATTTAGGTAAAATTTTAAAAATGCACACAAAAATAGGCTGTACAGACACAGACATATATTCTTGTACTTGGCTGGCCTCTTCATGCAAGGAGATGTGAGAAATTGTTAAGTGGGTGTCTGGGAGGGGGTTGAACTGAGGGGAAAGCGGCTGGATGAGAGGCGGGCTCACCTTTCATTGTGTAGCTTTTTCAACCTTTGATCTGTTTTTTTATTAATATGAACATGTGCTTCTTTTCCACAATAAACATAATAATAAAGATTATGGGGAGGGATCATGACATGCATTTGAAGTATATCCTGTTATGTGAATTTTCCTTCCAGGAGGCCCCTAGTCAACTGGACAATCCCAGACAATGGGACAAAATTTTGGTTTTATGTTCATGAGACATATTTGTATGTAATTTTCCATTCTTTTAATTTCTTTATCTGGTTTTGGTATTAGGAAAATGTTGGCCTCATAGACTGAATTAGGAAATGTTCCCTTTGCTTTGTTTTCTGAAAGGGACTGGAAAATTGGTTTCATTTTTCCTTAAATGTTTGTTAGATATTGCCAGTGATCCATCTGAATCATTCCTTTACTTCTTGGAATAGTATTAATTATTGATTCTAAAATTTAATGGCTATAGGACTCTTCTGATTATCTGTTTGATTTTGTTCACACACACACACACACACACACACACAAAAGTTTTGAGAGCTTGCATTACTCAAGGAGTTTTGGGCCATTACATCTTAATTAACTAATTATTGGATTTAGGGTCATTTATAGTCTTTTTTAATTTTTAAAAGATATTTAGATTACATAACTGTTACACAAAAAATATAGGGATTCCCATATGCCCCACTCCCCACACCTCCCACAATCTCCCACCTAAGCATCCTTCATTAGTATGGCACATTCATTGCAATTGATAAACACATCCTAGGGCTTTGCCATTAAGCATGGACCATAGTTCACATTGTAGTCTACACTCTCTCCCACACAGTTCTGCATGTTATCTGATGATATAAAATGGCCTATATCTGTCATTGCAATATCATTCAGGATGATTCCCAAGTCTCAAAACAGGTCCCGTATTACAACTATTTTTCCCTCTCCCTGCCCCCAGAGCCTCCAGTGGCCACTGGCTCCAAATCAGTGTTGTCATTTCTTCCATTGGTAGAATCACAATATATCTATAGTAGAATTCCAGTAAGTCCACTCTAGTCCATAGCTCTTCCCCCAATCCTGAGGATTCTGGGATGGTGATGTCCACTCCACCTCCAATTGAAAGGGGGCTTATATCCCATAGGGAATATGGATGGGACTATCCTGCCTGCAGCTGCAGACTCTCTCTCTTCTCTGGGATTGCCATTGTCCATCATCATCTCCCTGCAGTTGTCCTGTCTGAGTCCAATGAGCTGTAGAGTAGGTGTTGCAGCTCCACCAAGGTTCTGGGCCCAGCTGGCACATGGACAGCCCAAAGACTTTAGTCTCTGGACGTACATCTATAAACTCCAGCACCAAGTACAGGTTTAAATGGAAGGAACAGATGAGCCATGTGCAGGGAAGACCTAGTTGAGTCCAACTCTGTCACTCAGGAGCACAGACTCCAAAGTAGGGCCCACTGGCAAAGCACCAAACTCTGGAGCCATCTGCCCTGACCATGGCACCTGGGTATCTCCAGAGCCCTCAGGAACCCCACTACTTGGGGTAGTATCCACTTTGGAAGTCTATGAAATCCTACTGAGATGTGCATAAGTGTTACCTCTGGGATGACATCCCAACTCACTTTGAAGTCTCTTAGCCATATAAACTCGTTTGTCTTTACCTTTTCCACCTTTTCTTCAAGGTCTTTTTCCAGTTGCTTTGCTAGTTGGTGCTTGGTAACAATCCCTCAGTGCCATGGAAGCTCATCCTCAGGAGTCATGTCCCATGCTGGGGGGAAGGTAATGCATTCAGATGCTGAGTTTGGCTTAGAGAGAGGCCACTTTTGAGCAACAGGGAGGCTCTCAGAGGCAACCTTTAGGCACCCCATAACAATAGGCTAAGTTTTAGTTTCAAGAGCAAAGACTCATAAGCCTAATCATCAATATCAAGGACCCAACACTGGATCCTCCTCCTTTGCCAGTCACTGCCCCTGTACTTGGGAGACTGTTGCTGCTCCCTTAGAGAAAGTGGCAGAGCTATACAGGATGGGAATTCAGTATTCTCTCATTTATTGTGTGGGTCTTCACCCACTGTGACAATGCCCCATGAACATTTGAACATTTTTATAAACCTTGTATGTATGCTTAGGTGAACTTCCTCCCTTGCATCCCCCTTCTCTAACACCCTACACCGATGATCTTCCCCTGCTCCAGGTGTAACCTTTCTGTGATCCAAAGCCTCTTCAAAGATGAAGCCATTACAATAACTGAATACAATTAATAGGAAAATGAAATAATGATAATTTTAAATATAAAAGATAAAATACATAAAATTAAAAAAAAAATAAAATTAAAAGATTGGGATATAATAAAAAAACTATTTTTAAAAATTAAAAAAAAAATTTTTTTTGACATTTTGCCTCTCATCACTGCAATATCTGGTGTCCTGTCTGTACTGTGGCACCTTCCCCCACTCATTCCCCAGTGTCTCACTATTTTTCATTTTGTTTTCAAAGAAGTTTTAGGTCACAGCAAAGTCACACACAGAATGCAGGAGATTCTCATATACGCAACATCCTCCCCTATCCCTCCCCCCCATATTAATACCTTTTTAAATGTGGATGGTAGCATTGTTATTTGTATCTGATATACAAATAGTGAAACATAGCTACTAAACATGGTCAATGGTTTACACTATGGTTTACATTTTAAACCATACAGTTTTATAAATTTTGATGATATTTACCATGTCCTGTGTCCATTACTGTAAGATCATGCAGAACAATTCCACTGATCACTAAATACACCCTGTTTGAGCTCTTCTATTCCTCCCTCCCCATCCCCCCAGGGCCCATGGCAACACCCTGCCTTGACTCATTTTATGACAAGATTCATAGTTACATGCAACAAGATGGAGTTCTTGACACACTGGTTTGTCCTCCCCTATTAGGAACCACCCTTATTCTTGATAGACTCCCTGTTTTTCTGAACAAAACGGTCCTTCTGAGGATGGGAGTCCAACTCCTTCCCACTCATTATGTGGGTCTCCACCCACTAATACAACACATTATGACAGAATGATCACTCATACACAACCTAGAAGGCTGCACCAAGTGTGCCCTGTCCCGAATGACCCCCCATCCAATGCCCTAGACCAGTAACCCTTCCTTGTCATATTGCCATAGGAGAATTCCCAACTTTGTACTTTCAACCACATACCCACAAATCCCCAGTGTTAACCTGGTCCCTGTCCCAGCCCTCCCCCCAGTACCCTGGACCTTCTATCCCACCCTTCCCAATCTACCTACCTGTCAACCCTGCACCACCCAACCCAATAATATCACTACCCTCCTGTCCTATCCCCTCAATATGCAACTACATTCTTTCACCTTACCATAGATTATGTCCATATAGCTGATGGCTCACAACCTTCTCCTCTCTTTCTATTTCTTATAAACCTATCTTCCAGACAATAGTTCTCTGAGACTGCTCAATTTCCTTAATTCATATCAGTGAGGTCATGTACTATTCATTCATCAATGACTGGCTTGCTTCACTAAACATAAGGTCCTCAAGATTAATCTATGTTATCCCATGTGTTAGAACTTTATTCCTTCTTACAGCTGAGTAATATTCCATTGTATGTATGTACCACATTTTATTAATTCATTCCTCTGTTGATGGGTACCTGGGTTGGTTCCAACTTTCGGCAATAGTGAATAATGCCACTATGAACATTGGTGTGAATATATCCATTCATGTCTTTGCTTTCAATTCTTCTGGGTATATACCCAGCAGTGGGATTGCTGGATCATATGGAAGTTCTATAGTTAGTTTTTTGAGGAACCTCCAAACTGTCCTCCACAATGGCTGGACCATTCTACATTCCCACTAGCAGTGGATGAGGGTTCCCATTCCTCCACATCCTCTCAACACTAATAGTCTGCTGTTTTTTAATAGCCACCGTTCTAATGGGTGTAAGATGGTATCTCATTTTAGTTTTGTTTTGCATTTTCTTAATAGCTAGTGATGTTCAGCATCTTTACATATGCTTTTTAGCCATTTCTATTACTACCTTGGAGAAGTGTCTTTTCAGGTCACTTGCCCATTTCTTAAATTGGTTGTTTGTCTTTTAATTTTCAAGGTGTAGGATTTCTTTATATATGCAGGATATTAGGTGCCTATCAGATATATGGTTGCCAAATACTTTCTTGATAACATGCTATGAGGTGCAAAAGGTTTTAAATTTTGAGCAGATCCCATTTATCTATTTTTTTCTTTTGTTGCTCATGCTTTGGGTGTGAATTTCATGAAACTATTTCCTATTACAAGATCCTGTAGATGCTTCCCTATGTTATCTTCCAAGGTCTTTATAGGCTTGTTTCTTATATTTAGATCTTTGATACATCTTGTGTTGATTTATGTATCATGTGTGAGATAGTGTTCCTCTTTAATTCTTTTGCATAGGGATATCCAGTTCTCCAAGCACCATTTGTTGAAGAGGCCATTCTCTCCCAAATGAGTGGGCTTGGTGGTCTTGTTGAATATCAGATGACTGTATATGCAAAGATCTATATCAGAACTCTCAATTCAGTTCCATTGGTCGGTATGTATAGCCTTGTGCCAATACCATGCAGTTTTGACCACTGTAGCTTTGTAGTATGTTTTAAAGTCAGGTAGTGTGAGACCTCCAACTTCATTTCTCTTTTTCAATATGTCCTTGGTGATTCAGGGCCTCTTACCCTTTCAAATAAAATTTGTAGTTAGCTTTTCCAATTCCTTAAAAAATGCTGTGTTGATTTTTATTGGGATTGCATTAAATATGTAAATTAGTTTGAGTAGGACAGACATTTTAATGAAGTTTAGTCTTCCTATCCATGAACAGGGAATATTTTTCCACTTATTTAAGTCTTCTTTGATTTCCTTTAACAGTGTTGTGTAGTTTACTGTATATAAGTCCTTTGCATCTTTAGTTAAATTTATTCCCAGTTATTCCCAGTTATTTGATTCTTTTAGTTACTGTTGTAAATGGTATTTTTTTCTTGATTTCCTCCTCAGATTGCTCATTATTGGTGTACAGAAATGCTACTGATTTTTGAGCATTGATCTTATACTGAACTCATTTATAAGTTCTAGAAGCTTTGTTGGAGATTTCTCAGGACTTTCTATGTATAGGATCCTGTCATCTGCAAATAGTGAAGGTTTTACTTTTTCCTTTTCAATTTGATGCCTTTTATATCTTTTTCTTGCCTCAGTGCTTGAGCAAGTACTTCTAAGACAGTGT
>JAQZBX010084835.1:0-13214 GCA_029593785.1 Cabassous unicinctus | reverse complement strand
GGTGGAGTAGAATGCAAAATTCCCATGAATTTTTCAAGTGAAGACAGCAGATTGCAAAGAGTTTCCTGATGCCGGCTTCCAGCCACAGCCCTAGACCCTTGGGGATGGGTGGACCCCTGCAAACTCCCTCTGCCCTGCAGTCTACTTGGGTGGAGAGGTCTAGGAAGCTCCAGAACTCAGGGGATCAGAGCTCCAAGACCAAGCTCTTCTTCCCTTTGTCAAGTGGGGCCGGGGCGGGGGCTCTCCGGAAGGCCCCACTGCTGAGCGTGGGGGCTGAGGTCTGGAGTCCGGGGGCTCACCAGTGGTACGTAGTCGAAGCTCTGGCTCTCCGATGTCGACTCTGGCGCCTTCGTCAGCGGCTTGCTCAGGAAGCCCTTGGCTGCTCGCGTCAGCAGCCTGGACTTCTGGAGATTCAGCCTGTGCGGTGGAGCCGGGGAAGAGTGGGCTTCCCACCCCCAGTGCCCACCCAGAGGCCTCTGAAAGTCAGGGCCAGAGGGGATCCAACAGACAGCCTCTTCCAATCTCATTTGACAGATAGGGAAACCGAGGCCCAGAGCATGGGGGAGGCATTTGCCCGAAGTCGCCAGTGAGTTAGCAGCAGCCTGGACTAGGAGTCAGGCTAGTTTTCTTTTCGTGACTCTCTTTTGATATCGTCTTCTTGCCAAGTCCATGGTCAGGGGAGTCCTATGCTGGCCTCCCCCAGGGGTATTTGCTCTTGAAGAGAGGCCGTGGAAGTGTGGGGGGTGAGCTACAATGGGGCCTTCCGCAGTGCCATACCTGGGAGACTGGTATCTCTGGGTAGGGGGACCTTCTCAGCACCCTTCAAATTGTGCCCTATCATTTATTTCGTCTAAACATCAGGGTGGGCCTTCCAAGCCAGAGACAGCCCCAGGAAGGTGGGCGGTGGTGGGGTGTGCCTTCATCGGAAATCCCACTTACCTGGATCCAAAGAGGGTCTCGGAGGTCTTCGTGGAAGAGGTGGTATTGGTGGCCAGACTGCACAGGGGACCTGGAGAGCCACAGAATGTCAGAGTTGAGGCCCGACAGATGACCCTGGTTGACTGCTCACTGCTCAGCTGGGGGAAAAAGGGCCCAGAGAAGGGCAGGGGCTTGCCTGATCCCTGTACCCCTAGGGGTCAGAGCCAACCCTCTGGGCTGCAGGACTGTTTTGACCCAGCTGGTAGGGGAGAAGTGGAATGTGTGGGCCCACGTGTAACAAACTGGCCTCCAAGTTTCCTTGTCAAATGGGCCCCTGGCATCTTCCGGAAGGTTACCTGTGAGGGCAGTGACAGCTCATGTCAGCCTCCCTCATTCCCAAATGAGGACATTAAGTTCATCTCCCTGGCATGTTGCAGAAGGATTCTGGGAGGTAGAATGGGGAGGCCTGATTCCAGGCCTGGCTCTGTCACCGACTTGCTGTGTGACCTTGGGCAAGTCACTTCACCTCTCTGAGTCTGTTTCCTCATCTTTAAATTAGGGATAATCCCATTACCCATTCACAGGGATGTGTGGAGGAATAAATAAAGAGCCGAGGACTCTGCTGGTGCGTTAAGACCCTCTCCTGACCCAAGGACCAGTCACCACCATCCAACTAAGAAGACAGGTGGCACCGCCTGCCCACTCACCTTCAGGAGCAACGTGCTTCTCGCGGCCAGAGGACAAGGTCTCATTGGCGAAAGCAGTGGGGCTCTCCCCCACATCTAAGACAGAGGAAGCTGATGAGGCCTGGCCCGCCCCTCCCCTTCTTGCCTCCCACCTTCCCAGGAGAGTGATGGCCCGAATTCAGCTCCTGGGGGTATAGGACATAGTCAAGGTTTCCATCCCTGTTTGGATAGCTCTTCATCTCTCAAAGATACCACCACTGCCCTACCCTAAGAGTCAGACATGCCTGGGTTTGCATACTGGCTCCCCTGTTGACTAGCTGGGCGGCCTTGGGAAAGTGACTTCCTTTAGGAAGTCAAACTAGAAACTGGGGATAACAGTACCTATCTCACAGAGGTGTTCTGAGGATTAAATGAGATACTACCCAGAGACTGCTTCATTCCTGGCACAGGGTAAGTGCTCAATAAAGGTACAGTGGTCAGAGTCCTGAGCTACAGACCCGGCAGGGAAGCAGGGCTGGGTCAGAGGCCTGGGAGTTGGTGGAAGGGGAGTGGGGCTCATGCCAGCATGTCAGGCAATGGCACTGGCTTGTCAGAAGGCTCTGCGCTTCAGTTTCCCCATCTCTAAAATGGGAATAGTAATCAAATTTACTTTGTCTGAAATGCTTAGTCAAGGTGATTATTACTATGATCTGGGCCAAGGGCCAGAGAGTGTTGGGATAATCCATTCTAAGGCAATAATACAAATTATGGAAAATGCTTCATGCACAAACACGTTCATCAAAGCCTCTGTCTCCCCATGAGACCATTAGCCTGTTAGGGTCAAGATGAGCTCTGTCGCTGGGTGCTCAGGGCCAGCATGAGAGTGAACTAATGACTGAGTAACTGAATGACAGAAGCAACCAGGAGGCAAATATCATGATGGTAAATCTTGTAGGCTCTGGAGCCAGGAGCTGCTTGGGTTCAAATCTTGACTCCACCACCTACTAGCTGTGTGACCTTGGGTAAATCACTTAACCTCTCTGAGCCTGTATCCTCATCTTCTAATGGGGGGAAAAATTCTTCAGGTGGGTAACATTGATAATTAGAATAGTGCCTAGCACATAGAAAACTCTCAGCAAGTGTTAGCCATTGTCATCCTGGAGGAGGGAGAGGGCTCAGGGTAGACTGAGATTTTAGAAGTTGGAGACACATGAGTCAGAGGATAACTGAAAGGGAGGGATTTGTGATTTAGATGGAAGCCAGGGCTCACACTAAGAGCTGAAGATGAACCAGAAATTGCCTGTAGACTGGAAGCTCAGCTTGGCTCAGGGGTAGAGCAGTTCCCCCCAAGTTTGGAGGGACCAGGTAGCTGGCAGAACTCCTAAATTCTGAAGAGTTCCTCTGCATTTCCATCCGCTCACACAGGGCTCCTTTTAAACCCATCAACATCCGTTAGAACTTTCTAGTGCCTCAAGTAAAAATTTCTTATGATCTGGGTGGCTGGGCTGGTGGCCAGGTGGGACCTCTGATGTCCTCCCAGGCACAACAGAAAGCAGGAGCCCCTCGGTGTGCATGTGAGGGCACCAGAAAGGGGTTAGGACTAGTGCAGCAGTTAAGCTGTCTTTCAAGAGATAAAAAGACACACATACACTCAGGGCACACAGGGTTAAATGAATGAGAGCAAGGCCAGGGGCATGAGGTCACCAAAAGATTAAATCATGGCTCCTGGATCATCCCGGACCCAAGCTGCAGCGCAGTGAAATCAGGTGACGGCTGAAAGCAAGCTGTTGGGAATCCTGAAAGAGGCAGATGGTGGAACCGGAACAGATGGAGCCTCCTCTCTGCCCTTCGTTGTTTTCCATGTTTATTAGGTTCCCTGGCATTGGGTGCCTGGGAGGACTCAGAGGTTGGTGTAAGGAACAGCCACGGGGGATGGCGGACCTTGAAAGGGGAACTGTGCAGGGTTGGTGTGGGTGAGGGGCGGTGCTGCTCCCTGGCTGCCGGGAGCTCTCCTATTAATAGTCGTGTGCTTGGGCCTTGCTGAGTCCCTGGGCCCGAGTCAGACCTCAGCGAGCCTGGGAGGCCAGGCCTGGCCCTGCCCCTACCCAAGGGCCAGGAGAGCAAACTCAGAGGCCTCCGGGGCCTCGAAGCAGGGGCACAGGCTTGTGCAAGTGGCGGAGGCGGTTCTTACTTAGGTTCTGATATTTGTCGTCTCCTGCTGCCGCGTCTTCCCCGAGTGTGGTCTGGGATCGTCCAAGGCCGGCAGAGGTGACCCTCAGCTGTCGGGCCAGGGCCCGATAGCTGCTCATCCGTGATGTAGCACCTTCACGGAGAACAAAGAGAGGGGTCAGAATGGTACAAAGGTGCTGGTCCTTTGTCCCAGGCCCAAGAATCACAGGGATGATTCTGGCTTCAATCTGTTAATTAACCACAGGCAGGAAAGCATCGTACAAGGCAAAACCATGAATTTTGGAGTCAGAAGATCTGATTTGCACCACAGCCCCATCTCTTCCCAGCTGGATCTGGTGCTTAACCACTCCAAGCCTCAGTTTTCTCATCTGGAAAATGGGGATAATAATAGCTGTCTTGCTGGGTAGATGCTATAGCAGCAATGTTTTCCAGCTAAAAGGCTGGTTTTCTCAGGAATACCCCATTCGCCTTCTTTCCCAGTTTGCTGTCTCAGAGACCCAGTTTCTCTTCCCACAGAGCAAGCCCCTGAAGTGCCAGGGCATCACCAGTGGAGGAAAGGTGGAAGAGAGATGGAGCTATGGCACCCTAAAGTGTGTTTTGGGGAACCCCACTCTCTGAGAACATTAGTTCTGTAAACTGCTCCTTAAAAACAGATTCTGTTGGGAAACGAGTTTTGGAAAAGCTACATTCTCGGAGCCTCTTAATGTACATTGATGTACTAAAGGCTCTGAGAAGTCCTGTAGAAAAGAAAGCTTTCACATTTTATTTAATGCAGTGTTTCCTTCCTATTTTGTTGCCTAATGGCTATTAAAAGGACACACACCAGGGTGCGAGTTTCCTGGAACACACTTTGGAAAGTGCTGATTCAGATCCTAGGGAGCTCTGGGACCTGGGTTAAAATATGGGTCAGATCCTGAACCCCCCAGGCTGTGGCTACAGATGCTAGCAGGGACAGTCAGAGCTGAGAAGGGAGAGATGTTCTGGCAAAGCCAATTAGAATGCTCCATGGGACAGCAGCCCATGCAGTGAGCTTCTGGCTAAAGCCCTAAAGGGGAGCAGCTGGGGGGGAGGGCGGGCTGTTGATTATTTTGGTACCACAGATAAGAAACGGGGGACAGGTGAATGAAGAAGGGGCTCATTTTGTTTCCAAACACAACATTTCAGGAAGTCTACTAAAAAAAGAAGACACAAAGGGCAGGAGACGTAAGTTAGAAAAGAAAAGGTACGAATAGTTCATAAACATATGGAATGTGTTGTAGCTTCCAGATGAGAAAATTAAAGAAACGTCCCTGGAGATTCTTTTCTCACCTAACAGGCTGGCAGAGTTTAGAAAGATAAACCACATGCACTGCTGGTGGGAGTGGACAGTGCAATAACCTTTGGGGTAGAGGCCAGTTTGCTAACATACATCACAATTTTAAATGGCCATACCCCTGGATATTGCAAGCCTACTTCTAAGTTCATTTAGCCTAAGGAGCTAGCCCAAAAAGGCACACAAAGATGTTCTTTGCAGCATCATTTAAAATAATCAAAAGGGGAATAGACAAAAGGTCTAATAATGGGGGCTGGCTAACTAAACTGTGACAAATTTTAGGAGGCAGTTGAGCGCGGCGGGTAGAGCCAGGCCACTCTGATTCAAAGCCTGGCTCTGCCCTTCCCAGGCTGGGTGACCCTGGGCAAGTTACTTAACCCCTCTCTGCTTCTTTTCCCTCATCCATAAAATGGGGTGAAACTCTGCTTTGCAAAGCTGCTTTGAGGATTAAATGATTTAATGTATGTAAAGTGCTTTGGAACAGTGCCTAATTGGTATTATTGTGATAAGGTTATCTCTCTGCAGTGAAATACAGTGAAACCATTAAAATGATGATATAGCTTCATCTTCATGGAAAGGTGGTTTCCACACCTGTATTTTGTAAAATACAGCACATATTGGTATGATCCCATCCATGTAAATCATGTAATCATGTCTTTTGAGTTCCCTATATGTAGACATCCCATAGAGAGGAGTCTGGAAGGGCTGCCACATCTGCACCAAGGAGGAAACGAGTTAATCATTTCTGGATGACTGCCAGTTCCAGGCATTTTTGTTTATTTTATATTTTTCTGTAGTTTGGAATTTTCTACAATGAGCACATAGCATTGGCCCAATTGGAAAAATACAATAAAATCATTTTTATTTGGTGGGTAAAAAGGAGTGAGAGGGTTTCACACCATTCTGCAGGCTGGTGGGGGGCATGTGCCCCTCACTCCATGGCAGCCGGCCACACTGTCTGCTCAGGCCTTTCTGCTTCCAAGCCCTTCCTTGCATTCCCCTCTGCAGGCCTGAGCTCCTTTCCATCTCAGCAGCCCCTCCTCCAGCCCCTGGGGATGCTCGGCCCTCAGGAGTGCCCTGCTGCCCGCTCCCCCCGTACCGGAGTTGGGGTACTCCACCACAGTGGGCAGGTACTGGCTCTGGCTCATGTCCACGGGCACGAAGGCTGTGTACTTGCTGATGACGTTGCAGGCCTTGCTGGTGTGCACGGCGTTCACCTGGTAGCGGCGGCTGGACCCTGCCAAGGGAGAGGCTGGGGTCACCCCGAAGGGCCTCCCTGAGGCAGAAGCTCTGGGAGCGGAAAGCAGGGCTAGACCAGTGGTCCCATCCTTGGGGTTAAATAAGCCCCTCAAATCAACGGGTTGCTAACTGGCCAGGTAAGGACATTTAAAAAAATACTGACTTATGTTATCATTTCTCAAAATAAAGGACATTTTAACATAAAAAAGGTAGACATTGTGGCGGTTTGGAGCTGTATGTTCCCCAGAAAAACATGTTCTTAAACATAATCCATTCCTCTGGGTGTGAACCCATTTTAAGTAGGAACTTTTGATGCGGTTATTTTGGTTAAGGTGTGTCCCACCTCAAACAGGATGGGTTTTAATCCTGTTACTGGAGCCCTTTACAAGAGGAATGACACTCACACACAGAGAGAAAGCCAGAGGGAGCAGCCAGACGCTGAACATCAGTGGAACCCGGAAGAGAAGGGAGAGGCCAGGAGACACCGCCATGTGTCTTGCCATGTGCCAAGCTAAGGGCCAGCGGTCGCCAGCAGCCAGCCCCAGAATGCCATGGCCTTAGGCTTGATGATGCCTCGATTTAACTTTTTCCTAACCTCAAAATGGTGAGCGAATAAATTCCCATTGATTAACCCATTTCATGGTATTTGCTTGAGCAGCCAAAGGAAAATAAAACAGACATCATGTCAGAATAAAAGACAGCTACTTCCTTAAATAACTTTAGTGTTATTAACAAAACAAAACAACCCTGTATGTTGTCTGTGTTTTATTTTTTCATTTTGCAGCTGTCTAATGAGAAGCTTGCAGCAGGACTCCACAGTTTTCCTGACTGATGGGTGGGGACCACCCACCTGGTCCATTTAACTGCTGAGAAGATTGAAAATCAGAGAGGGAGAGCGGCATGCGCAGGGTCACACAGCGAGTTAGTTATGGGCCTGAGACCAGGCCTCGGGACTGTCTGACCCCAAAGCCCAAGCTCTTTCCATTAAACAGATGAGCAGTCGCCTGGGCTTTCCACCTCCCAGAGGGCTGTGCGAGGAGCCAAGCAGATGAAGAAGGGACAAGTGCTTTGTAAACTGAAGGTGAGGTGCTCATGGAAAAAAAAAACACAACAATATAAAATACGTATAAACAATATTATTTCTATAAATCAAATAAAAACCTTTAGCAAGCAGACAATAATATAAAATAGTATATTTATTTAGATCTATATCTATAGCTATCTATTTTCCAACTGTATTCCATCCCACAAGCTCCAGCAAGCCACTTTCCCAGTCAAGTCTGCCCCAATTCCTGGACTAGGTTAGCTCTCTCCACCCCGTTAGACAATTTCTTGAATCCCTGTATTTCTTCTTGATAGCACTTGGGACAAATGCACTCAATTAATTATTTGTGTAATTATTTGATTAATGTCTGCGTCCCTGCTAGTCTGTGCCAAGCGCTCATGGGTAGGGGGCGGGAGTTGTGCTGCTCCCTGCGGCGTCTACCTGGCCCAGCATAGAGCCTGCCCCTGCCCCCCACCCCGGGCAATAAATAAATGAGTGCGCGAGAGGGCAAGGGGGGGTCGGTGGGGAAGGGATGGTCTCAGAGGAGCCGGCACGTGGACTGGGGGTGTCTCAATTGCTGACTCGGAGCCTAGCGCCCGCAGATGCTCTCTCCCGCGTCCCTTCAGGAGGCGCTGCAGGGGAGAAGCACTGGGAAGGCAGGGTGAGTGGGAGACCCGCCGGAGGGGGGAAGGAGGGAGGAGAGGGCGGGTCCTGGGGTGGGGGAGGGGGTGGAGGAGCCGCGGTGCTTCCAGTGGGTGGGGGGGTAGGTCCAGGACGCAGGGGGCTGGGGATGAGGACGGATCCTGGTGGGGAGGGGGCTGTGGCTCTGGGTTATGGGGCTGCCGGGTGGCGGGAAGGGGAGGAGGGCTCACCTTGCTCCGTCTCGTCGTCGCGCTCCGCCAGCTGCTCGAAGTCGCGGATGATGGCGCGGGCCGCCAGGTGGTGGAAGGTCTCGCTCCACAGGTCGGCGTCGCGCGCGCCGCCGCGGGCCGGGCCGGGGGCCCCCAGCTCGAAGCTCACCTCCCACTGCAGGCGCTGGCCGTCGCGCAGGCCTCTGACCACGACCTTGCCCAGCACGGGGCCTGGGGTGGCGGGGCTGCCGGGGCTGGCCCACTCCTCGGGCTCGGCCAGGGGCTCCCAGTCCGACGACGTCTCGGTCTCGAAGGTGAAGGGGGAGCCATGGGACGGCTCTGCGGGAGGAGGGACAGGTGTGAGCCGGACAGATGGCCAGCCCCCAGGGTACATCACCTCTCCCCAGGGAGCAGACACCCCTAGGCAAGAACACCCCTTCCTCCCACCCCGGACCCAGGGACGGCTGAGGCGGCAGGGGGTTGTATCCAGAGAGGGACAGACCCACCACCCTGGAAGCCAGTCCCCCGAGGGGGCCAGGCAGGGTGGGATGGGACACTGAGCTCAGGTACACAGAATGCAGCCGCAGGGGTGACTTTGAGAGTCTCACAGGCAGCCCTAGGGCTAAACTGATCCGGAAGAGCAAGGGCGATGAGGTCATCAGTGAGGAGGGGCCACAGCAGTCCCCCAAGGAAACTGGCAGTGGCGACTGCTCTGGGCCTGTCACCTGCAGCTGGGCCACGGTCAAGGCTTCTCCGTGTTTCCATTCGGCCCCGGACCCTGCAGGCACTTACCCGGGTCCCCGGGGCTGCGGCTGTCTGCTGCAGGCTTCAGGCTGGACCCAGGGTCCAGCTCTCTCATGAGGCTCCAGGCCTGCGGCTCCTGGCCTGAGGGTGGGAAGGGGTGGCAGCCTTGGGGCAGCAGAGAGGGCCTGCGGGCCCCCGGGCCCCAGAGTCTGGGGCCCTGGCTCAGGTCCTGGCCGCTGTTCAGCAAGGGCTAGGGGTGTGAGAGGAGGAAGAGGAGGCTGAGCCCGGGGTGGCTGGGCCCTTCCCCCCACAGCTCTTTCCCTGGGCACACTCCCCGCCCCCCCCGCCCCCCCCCAGTCTCAGGGACACCAAGGTACACTGCAGGTAAACTCCAGAGCACAGAAAACCATGGAAAACTGCCTGCCATGGCCAATTCTAATCTGGCTTTTTCTTTTTTTGGCATAAAATGTAAAACTTGGGTGTGTAGTTAAAATTATCAACCTTTTTCCGTATGTCTCCTCATATGCTTATAAAGTTCTTCCTCACTCAAAAAAAATTCTAGAATTTTTGGGATTTCATTTTTGTTTGTATGTTTAAATGTAAATCTTCAGTTCACATGAAATATATTTTGGTGGAAGATCAGAACCAGCTTTTTACTTGGTTTTCCAAATGACACAATCTCGACACAATTTACTGAGTGTTCACAGTCCATCCAGTGAGTCCTTATGCTTATCAATTCCCCACTTCTCTCCTGGCAATGCTCTCATGCTCATTTGATTTTATTTCTGGACTTTCTGTTCTGTTTTGTTTTAATCTGTCTATTCTTGGGCTGGTACAAAAAAAAAACAGGCAAAGATAAACTGGAAAATATATTTGCAACATGTATGACAAAGATCATTTTCAAGAAAATGCTCTTAAAAATCACTGAGAAAAAATAAACTCAACAGAGTAATGGGATAAGGGTCTTTGCAGGCAGTTTGTATCAAAAGTATCCAATAAATCCATGAAAAATCAGAGCATTGTAAATTAAAACAAGTTACCATTTAAAAATTTCATTTTGTAGATTGGCAAATATTTAAAAGTCTGATGATATGCAATGTGGCCAAAGGCAAGACAGGGTCTCTGTACTGTTGGTGGGAGCGTAAACGGGGACGACAGGTTAGCAATGCACTTTCTAGCAAGGCTGAAAATGTACACGTCCCTTTAATCCAGCAATTCCACTTTTAGGAATTTAATCCTGTGGAAATACTCCCACAAGAGTGCAAAGATCTATGTGTGCAAGTATATTTGTTGCAGTACTGTTTGTAAAAGTGAAAATCTGGAAACTATCTAAATGTCTCTCAGTAGGGGCTGGTAAATAAATTACGGATACGTTCATATAATGGAACACCACACAACCCTGAAAAGAAGGAGGCCGATTTCTTCATACCAGTACGGGAAAATGTCCGAGAGCAAACTTATTTTTAAATAATTTTATTTATAAATAAAATAAAGTTTTATTTACTTTTAAATAGGAAAGGAAGAAGTAAAACTTCCGCTATTCGCTGATATAATCCTATATCTAGAAAATTCCAAAAAATCCACAACAAAGCTACTAGAACTAATGGACAATTTCAGCAAAGTGGTGGGATACAAGATTAATACAGAAAAATTAGTAGCGTTTCTATACACTGCTGATGAGCAATCTGAGGAGGAGTCAGAAAAAAATTTCATTTATAATAGCAAATAAAATAATCAAATATTTAGGAATAAACTTAACCAAAGACATAAAGGACCTGTATACAGAAAACTACAAAACATTGCTAAAAGAAACCAGAGAAGACCTGAATCAGTGGAAGGCCATTCCTTGTTCACGGATTGGAAGACTAAGTATCATTGAGATAATTCTACCCAAACTGATTTACAGATTCAATGCAATCCCAATAAAAATCCCAAAAGCCTTTTTTGCAGAAATGGAGAAGCCAATTATCAAATTTATTTGGAAGGGTAAGGAGTCCCAAGTATCCAAAAATGTCTTATAAAAGAACAGTGAAGTTGGAGGACTCTCACTTTCTGACTTTAAAGCATATTACTTAGCTACAGTGGTCAAAACAGCATGGTACTGGCATAAAGGTAGACAGATTGACCAATGGAACTAAATCAGGAACTCAGAAATAGACACTCACATCTACGGTCAAGTGATTTCTGACAAGGCTGTCAAGCCCTTCAAGCTGGGCCTAAACAGTCTACTCAACAAATGGTGCTGGGAGGTATCTTTCAGATATCCTCATCCAAAAGAAAGAGAGAGGACCCGTATTTCACACCTTATTCAAAAATTAACTCAGAGTGGATCAAGGATCTAAACATAAAAGCGACAACCATAAAACTCCTAGAAGAAAATGTAGGGAGACGTCTTCAAGAGCTTGTGGTAGGCAGTAGTTTCTTAAACCTTACGCCCAAAGCACCAGAAACAAGAAAAAATAGATAAATGGGGCCTCCTCAAAATTAAACATTTTTGATCTTCCAAAGACTGCCAAGAAAGTAAAAAGGCAGCTGACTCAATGGGAGAAAGTATTTGGAAACCACATATCCGGTAAAGGTTTGATTTTCATGTTACATAAAGAGATCATACAACTCAATGATAAAAAGACAAGCAACCCACTTGAAAAATGGGCAAAAGATTTGAATAGACGTTTTCCCAAGGAGGAAATGCAAATGGCCAAAAAACACATGAAAAAAAATGTTCACCATTACTAGCTATAAGGGAAATGCAGATCAAAACTATAATGAAATACCATTTCACACCTTATAGAATGGCCATTAAAAAACAGAGGGAGGGGGAAGCAGATGTAGCTCAAGCATTTGGGCGCCCGTCTACCCCATGGGAAGTCCCGAGTTCAGTTCCTGGTGCCTCCTAGAGAAGACGAGCAAGACAGCGAGCTGATGCGACGGGCTGGCGCATGAGGTGATGCAACAAGATGATGCAACAAGGAGACACAAAGAGGAAACAATGAGAGACACAACAAAGCAGGGAGTGGAGGTGTAATATCAAAAGTAAATTCAGGGTAGCGGATATGGCTCAAGCAGCTGGGCGCCCAAGTGTCCATCAACCGATGGATACAAAATGTGGTATACACATACAATGGAATATTATTCAGCTGTAGAAGAAATAAAATCGCGATGCATATGACAACATGGATGAACCTGGAGGACATTATATTGAGTGAAATAAGTCAGAAACAAAAGAACAAATATTGTATGATCTTACTAATATGAACTAAATACGATGAGTAAACTCACAGAAGTAAACTCCACAGTATAGATTTACTAGGAGAATGTTGGTTGAAAATGGGAGCTGATGCTTAATGTATGTAGAATTTTTAATAAGGTTTATTGTAAAAGCATGGAAATGAATAGAGTTGATGATAACACATTATAGTGAGTATAACTAACAGAGCTGATTTATAAATGTGATTGTGGCTGAAAGGGGTAGTCTGTGGACATAAATGTCAACTGAAAGGAAGCTAGAGAATAATTTAGGGAATGTATAACACTGATTTTGGTGGTGGATGAAGATGGGGTTAATAGTATAAATATAAGAATGTTGTTCTTTTACAAAGTGTTAAAGATACACGGGAAAATTACAACTAATGTAACTTATGGACTATAGTTAACAGTAATACTGTAATATTTTTTGCAGCAATGGCAAAGAAGATATTATATCAATTCTAAGGGACATTAGGAGGGTATAAGGGAGTATGGGATTTTTCCTTTTGGAGTAATAAAAGCATTCTAAAATGGACTGAGGTGATGACAGCACAACTCTGTGATGAAAATGAGAGCCCCTGAGTGTACACTTTGAATGGGTTGTACAAAGAATGGGACCGTGAATCTTGTGGTGGAAGATGGACTGTGGTTAACAGAACAAATATGAGAACGTTCTCTCATGAACTGTAACAAATATATTTTACTAGTACAGGGTGTCAATAATTGGGTTGGTTGGGGAAAAATACACCAAATGTAAGATATGGGCTATAGTTGGTAGTAATATTTTGATGATGCTCTTTCATAGTTTGTAACAAATGTTTCACAACAATGCAAGGTGTTGGTGGTGGGGTGATGTATGGGAGCCCTATGTGATGATATGCATGCATGTTTTGTTACGTTCACAACTTTTACTATACGCTTCTTTATATATGTTCATGTATGAGTTATATACTGCAATAAAATTTTGTAAATGAAAAAAAAAATAAATTGCAGATGATCTGTGT
>JAQZBX010084834.1:0-13193 GCA_029593785.1 Cabassous unicinctus | reverse complement strand
GATTATTCTCCTCATTCAACACAGGAGGAAACTGAGGTTTTGAGGATTTGAGGAAATTTCCTAAGATCCCATAGACCGTAATTGGCAGACTAGAATTAGAATTAGTATTTTCCTAACTCAAAAGCTCTTGCTTTAGCTATACTGCATTCTACCTTCTCCATTATTATTCATTCTTTGGCTTGATTAATGAACCCTCACCCATTCATTCATTTACCTTACAAATAGTTTTGAATGACCACTATAGGCTAGATAGAAATAATAGAGCATTACCCTTGCACCACGTTTAAACTTACTTTCGAAAAGACTCAAATTTCTTAATTTAATTTACGAGATACAAAATGAAGTGGAAAATTGACTATTATATGCTTACTTTAATCAATAAGCATAGCAAACCAGATAATTCAGGTTGCTCCAGTTAACCTCAAATCGGCAAAGGTGCAAACTTTGTGTGTTCTCACTCTTTTCTTAATTCAAAATAGTTTACTGGCTGAGACATAAAACGGAAACACTAAAATAGGAACCGAAGTAAGCAGTAACTGCCTGCATTTTAACTAATAACTGAGTAGTGATGCCTTATTAAGGCTAGCATGTTAGTATATTTTCTTTCAGCACACTTATTTAGTTGCCTGATTATTTACTCTATGAAGTTTTATTTACCCATTATTTTGTGGCAGTAGCCGTCCATCTCTCTTGCTTATATATTGCAAGTAGATCACTACTTACATTTCTTTAAAAAACTTCATAAAGCCCATTTTTAAAATTTATTTCTGTTTGGACAAGCTCTCCATTACTGGAATTACAATTAAAATGTGAGTTGGATATTTATGACATACTCATTTAAACCCCAAATTAATCTTCTTTCCCTGCAATATCTCTCTACCCTTAATTATGTAGTAGGTCTACACTGGATCATCTCATTTGAGACTCTGGACCTTCTTATGTTCATCTATATACCACCTCACAGTGATTAAAACAGTGTTTTCCACATAGTAAAATCTCTAATAAATACGCATAATAAAATGTCTCTTAAGGGAACCCAAGAAGCCTAAGATTATTCTTTCATTGGTTTTTCCTTTTTAATTCATGTGGTAAATGCCATTATTTTTGGTATGGGATAGTATTTCTAGATGAGCTGTCAGGCTAGATCCAAAGAATTTGGGAGCATCTCCCCTCTCCTGCAGGATTACAAGTACATTTGGATTGAGAGCTAGGAACCTGAAGCAAAGCCACATTAACTTTAGGGGTGTTTTTATAGTATTTCAAGACCATGAGTCTATACAGAATGATCTTTTTTCTGACACTGTCAAGACTGTTCCAAAATAGGTTTCTCCTGAATGAGGAAAGGAAAGGAAAAACAAAACCATCCATTCTTCAGAGGCTTAGAGGAAAATCATGAAAGTGCTACACATATGGAGATAGAGAAAGCAGGTACTTAAAATCTTTTAATTTTATTAATAGAAGTCTGTTTTATCCAAGTTGTAAAGCCAGTTTCATTAGGAATATTATAAGAATCAATAATAATTTGATAGGATTGGTATGATTCAACAATTAAATGGTAGAATAAATAGTTGAACTAGCTGATTTATATATATATATATACATATATATACACACATAACAGGAATATACACACATATATGTGCATATATTTTTTGTTAAATACTGGCATCTGTGTTTATTTATTTACTTATTTGAGATAGACTTGTAGCAATTTAAATCATATTTTTTTTATTATTCTCATCTATTTTTCCTATAAAAGTGAAGTTTAAAAAATTCTATTAGACTGGCTAGCTGTGAACTTGTTTATTTTTCAAGCATAGTCATTAAACTGACACATTTAAGTACATCTCTTCAGGATCTTCAGGCTATCAATTTTTATTTTTAATTATAGGGTGAAATGCTTAAAGACATTTTGCAATGTCAGTTGACAGCCTCCATGTAAATGGTCTAACTCTCTCACGTGAATACGTAGAAAGAATTATTGTAGCCTTTATTGCATACCTGTGAAATCAACATCTTATGGATCTTGAAAATGTGTAGAGGTGAGAGAAGAGTTGCTATTGCATTTAAAATATTGTATAATATTTTTATTTTACTGAGATTTGCCATGGGACTTTTTCACAAACTAATATTAGATCACTTTCTAATCAAAGCTTCTGGGAAAGAGAAACTTTCAGTAAGTTACTAAAATAAGCAGTTTTCCATGTCTCCAAAAAATAACCTGCATTTAGACAGATGTGAAACTTTGAAAGTAATTTACTAGAGCCCTTTCTCTAGAGTAAAAAAGATCTGGGTTTAAATCCTGTTTTTTCCTCTTTCTAATCGGGCAAGTTATTTAATCTCTCTCAAAATTTCTAAACCTCTAAAGTTATGATGAGGATAAAAATAAATAAATTCATATATACCCCATGCCTTGCAAAAATGAGGCACTGAATAAATGATAGCTAATATTACTTTTGTGTTGCTATTGGAGGAAAGTCTCATTATAAGAGTAAGTAGAAGGTGATATCTAAATCTATAAGTTTGGGGAAGTTCTTTATTTACAGCAGACATACGGCTACGTTGCATCACCCTTTGCCAAATAGAAGCAAAATAAGTTTATTATTATTGAGTTAATTTAAATAAATACAGTGCACCTGACTAAGAATTAGAACAGCCAGCATTGCTAAACAGTAACAAAGCCAATTTTGCCTGGCACAGAGAACTTCTGTGTCTCTAATAATGTTAAAAATAATCACAAAACCTATTTGTATTTGCATTCTGGTAACCCTCACCTTTTGTAGATTGATGGTGTGTGTGTCATTAATACAAGAGACAATGGAATAATGTGGTGGGAGCACAGGCCTTGAAAGCAGCCAGTGGTTTACTGGAGACAGCACTCGAGGTAATTAAAAATTACTCAGGTTTTGCGAGTCTGATGTTAAAACACTGGTAACTTGAAATCAGCCATGGTGGAAATATTTACACCATGGACACTGACAAATACTACAAAAAATGGGCTGCTTCTTTTTTTTTTTCCTGAAGAATATCTCCAATGCAAACACATATTAGTTTAAATACCAGCTCTAACACTTAATGGTTTTATAACATTTAACACATTATTTTGCCTTTCTCTCTAGCAATTTTTTCATTTGGAAAGTAGATATAATTATTTCCATGCCAAAGGTTTCTTTGAAGATTAAATGAGTAAACCTATCTATTCATTTAATGCATGCAGTTCATGTTAATAAGCTGAAATCATAAAGGAGACAGCAATGAAGGGAAAATCAGAAATTAAAAGTACACAAAGAACGTTCATAGAACAGTAGACTCTAGCTGTATTAACAAGTATGAATTTCATTGGGAGGTTTTAAATATGTAATAGAGAAACAATCCATTCAGCACAAGGCTTCACTCACCATGGGGAGCTTGAAGTGTGCTTGTCCATTCTCCCCAAAGGGCGAGACAGAAAAACCAGTCCTACCAGACGCAGTTTCTTTGTTGTCTTGTTGCTCTGGGACAGGCTCATATAAACTCTCCATTGAGCCCTCCTGTAATACAGAGATGTATGCGACAAACAATGGCAGAATTATGGTTTTCTCTTAAACGTCACCTACTCTATGTACCCATCTTTATGTACTATCCCATCTAAATTATCATGGATATAGGGATTAAGATTGTATTGTATGCCAGTTTATAATAGTGGACAAGACAGTAAAGAAAGACGTTCCCTTTACTATAGAGCCAGGAAACCAAACAAGACTCTTAAGTGTCAGGATGGCGTGTAGGGCATGCACTAAATGAGGCAATGCCCACGAATACAGTGATGTCGATTACTAAATAAAGATCTATTTGGCACACCAATAAATTGTGTTAGGTTTCAGATCACAAGTTTAGTCACATGTACGTCTCTAATTAGTACCATGTCCTTGTAAAAGAAACACAATCTGTTGTGCTTCAGCTTTCTCTATTGTAAGCAAGCAGAGGAGCTGTGAGGATAAAATGATACAATGTATGCTTTGAAATAGCAAAAATATTTTATTAGTAATGTGCAGATATTCATATTAAAAAATATTCAGCTTATTTGTTTTTATCCTTTGATGGAATAACGAATTTCAAAATGTATAGGGGCTTGCAGTTAAAACCATTTTAAACTGTGTTGCAAAACTTTTTTTTGTATTTGGGAAGCAAACATATTAACTAAATTGATTTTTTTTTAAAATCCTTTTTAGAGAGTATTGGTCTAGTTCTGGTATTACAGAAACAGTCTTAAAGAAGAGAGGTACATAATTACTATAATGAAATTTTTTAGGAATATCAACTGGTGATGCTGATAATGTTGTCATCAATTTAAGATTCTGAGGGATTATTAAAATGGTTTCTTGTGAAATAATATGTAAAAAAAAGTAGTATCGCATTATAAATGTTCTTACCTATAGAAATGTATTTTATTAAGATTTAAGGAAATAAATGTTGAATGCACTAATTTTAGAAATGTCAGCCTATATGTTCTGCAGTTTCAAATTTACATGCCCACTGCTCCAAACGCATGAGAAATTTGTGGGAAATTAATAGGACGAAGGTAAGATATAGGTGTGTTCTAAAACAGACAAGCATGTAGGGGAACCCAAAACCCATCAGAAATATAAAGTGGTAAGTAAAGCTGAAGCTTTGGGCCTATTAAGCCCACTTCCAGAAACAAGGAGCACTGACCAGATTTTAGGACTTGTAGGGTAATGGGCAATAGACATCCTCCATGTAAGGCAAGCTCCATGCTGAATACCAGGAGCTATAGTGTCACACAAGGCTATAAAAGAAGGGTAGGGGGCAGATGCGGCTCAAATGGTTGGGCATCCGTCTCCCGTATGGAGGGACCTGGGTTTGATCCCCAGGACCTCCTGGTAAAAATTAAAATAAAATAAAAAATTTTAAAGGCTAAAAAAGCTTCTGCCAAGAGCTGCAAAGGGTCTTGCTTATAGAAGGTGGTGGACCAGAGAAGCAGAATTCAAGACAGCCAGTAAACTAGGATCTGAAACAAGCTGCCAGCTGGTGACTGGATGGATGAGTGATGTGCCAGCATGACCTAGGGTTGGGATCCCTGGTCCAGCAACACAAGCCCTGGTTCTAGGCTGGGGCTTCAGAGAGCAACATTGAGATTTTTTAATCACAACTAGATGGAAAGAAGTGAGGAGGCCAGGAAGGAGGGAGGGAGGGAGAAAGAGAGAGAGAAAAGAGAAGAAAAGTTCTCACTCAGAATTAGCTAAAACACATCAAGAGATCAAATGCTAAGAAAGAGCCAACTGAATTGACAATCTGAAAATAAAATCATTTAATTTCAGAGGAAATGAAATTCATAAAATGGATGGAAAAATAATTTAAGGATGGATATTTATGATCTTTACAGAGTTAAGTAAAAAAGTAATATCCAATGAAAATAATTTATGATTAAATATAAAAGGCAGAAATGAAAGAAGAACCAGTGATTAGGAACAAAAAAAACAATTAAAAAATCTTGGAAATGAATAATATAATCACTGAACTTTATTATAAATAATCAAACATTGGGATGAACTCTAGACTTATAAAAATAGAAAACTAGAAAAGGCTGAAAAATTCATCCAGGAAGCAGCATGGAAAGATAACTAGAAAACACAGTAATTGTGCAGTTAAAAGTGTGAAGGGTATATTGAAAGACTACAACAAAGGAATAATAGGCTTTCTAGAAAAGATCGAATTTTCTTGTCAACACAAGAAAATCACAGATTAATTTTACTTATTAACATAGTTGCAAAAATCCTAGATAAAATGTTAACAAAATTAAACTTGGTAGAATATATAAAAATACATCATGGATGGCCATTGTTTAATGTAGGAATCTAAGGCTATTTTAATATTCAAATATACATTAAAAAATTTTAAAGTATATTTTAATCTCAATAAATATTCTAAGATATTTGAAAAATTTGACATTAATCCATTATGAAACCTTAGCAAATTAGGAAAGGATGGTACTTCATTAAACTGATTAGGGTTATTTATCAAAAACAATGGGAAGAATCAACTGAAAGTAATTACTCGAGAGCTATAAACAAGACAATGATACTTATGATCATTTCATTCTTATGTATCAATGTTATAGATGAGAGAGAGAGGTTGAGAATCTAGGAAATACTATAGACTACCTGTGATAGGCTAATGTGTCAACTTGTTCAGATAATGGTGCCCAGTTATTTGGTCAAGCAAGCACTGGGCTAATTGTAATACAAGGACATTCCATGAACTTTAATCATCAGCGAGTTGATTACGTAGATGGCTGATTACATCTACAATCAAGCAAGGAGATCAGCAGTGAGTGACGTCTTATCCAATCAGTTGAAGGCTTTAAAAGGGGAAGTGATTTCAGCATTTGGAGAGAGAATTTCCAGCTCTAATTTGGACAGCCAACATCTCCTGGGAATTCATCAAGGATCTTCATTGGAGTCCCTGGTTTGCAGCCAGCCTGCAGAATTTGGACTTGTACTTCCCCACAGTCACATGAGAGAATTTTATAAAATGTCATACTATTTACAGATATCTCCTGTTGGTTCTGTTTCCTTAGAGAACCCTGACTAGTAAACTAGAATTAAAAAGATAATTCAGAAAAAAAATTTATTTGCAATTTCAGTTTCTGTAAATAAATAAATAAATAAATAAATATAAATCAACAAAAACAAATTAGGAAAAAAGTATTCACAATGGCAGCCAAAGTTCTTAGACCCCTAGGAATAAATTTAACAAAAGATATGTAATACTGTTATGGAGAAAATTATGAGACATTATTAAATGACATGAAAGACGATTTGAAAAAGTAAAGAAGAGCAATTCATGTTTGTGGATGAGAGGACTCAACACCATAACAAGGTCATTTTCCCTTAAAAATGACATGAAATTCATTTCTATTTTCATCAAATCCTATCGACGATTTTCATATAACTTGACAAGCTGATTCTAAAATTTATATAGAATCAAAAAACTTAAAAAGTCCAAGTTTTGAAGGGGGACAAGGTGGGGGTATCTTTCCTAATAAGATATCCACTTGCCATTAGAATTATATTCATAGGTATTGAAAGAACAAGGTCCAAGGGAAGGGATAGAGATGAGCCTATCATAGAATTGAGTGCCCAAATAAAGATAGAGGCAGTATTTTAAACCACTGAAGAAATGGTGCTGGGATAATTGATTATTTATAGCAAAACACAATTAGCTTCCTGCCTTACTCTATACATCAATTCCAGATGAAAAAAAAATAAATATGAACAAAGAATATTAAAACTATTAGAGAGAAATATGGGAGACTACAGACCTAATCTGGAAGCAGGGAAGTATCACTTTTCAAAAAAGACAAACTTGATAGTGGCACTCTTCTCTATCCATTAAGTCTCAGACTATTTCTGAGACCTCTTTAAACTTGTGTGCTTATTGGTTAATAGTGGTATATCTATACATAAATACATCCATTCCATTCTCAAGAGAGACTTTGAGAATGTGCTCCTTTCCCTATATTACAGAGAAAGACAACCAGAATTGTTGGTTAATGTACTTAAATACACTGGGTCAAAGGGTTGCACTAATTCACAACACTTATTCTAGACTGTAGTCGACTGTTTCTAGTCCTGATGTCCCACTAGGCTGGGAAAGTAGTATCGTATTCTCTGTGTATTCCCATTTTCCAGCACAATGTACGTAGGGGGTCCTCAAGAATATTTGTTCAATGAAAGAGCAAATAAATTAATAAATGAGATCTTTGAAATCATCTTCCAATCCCCCTTAGATCCTTACTAAAAAGAATGAGCCATACTAAAATTTCATCCCATATTATTGTGAATAAGTGCTTCACTGGGTTACAAAGTCAAGTTAAATTCAATTACTGTAGGATGAGCTCCACAAGAAAATCATTCTGCTTCAAATGAACAAGCTATTTTAAAAGCCTCATCACAATGCAAAACTCTAAGAAGAGTTCTGGAATCAGAGCAGCATACATAGCAAGGTATTCCTGCCTCCTTTTGAAAGATAGACCCAATTTCCAAGTTTATAGATCCAAAATAATAGCAATCACCTGCAATGGGTTATTTATAATAACCTGGATTCAGAATGGGTAGTTCATTACGTTTCTGCCTTTATAGTTCTCTTAAAAACTCCATTTACTAAAAGATTTACAATTTTCCTCCACTCTTAAATAAGAAAATGTTTAACTCTTTCACTGCCCTTTTTTTTTTAGTGGTAATCTTAAAAGGTAATGCTTACTATTTAAAATCACCTGCTTTCTAGAGACTTAAAGGTCAATATATTTACATATACATTCATTTTTTTAATTCAATAATCTTTCTTTCTACTAAATCAATGATTTTAATCTCTTTTAAATGCAGTGTCCCATGAGTTCACATTCCTACAGGCACAAATAAAATATGATTTGGATTAAACACAAATTCCTGGCAAAATCTGTCAGCCCACCTTTTTTTCACAGCTGGTAACAGTACAGTAGGTTGTTACCACACGCTAGCTGAGAATTTGTGCACTAAATAATTTTAGATATTTACTCCCCAAAAAGAAATAAAAACACCTAAAATAGTTTTCAGATTTTTCAAGTACTTTGTGCATGCTTTCTTATTAAAGCAAGTGATTTTGGTAACAAATTTTGGAGTGCTTGAACAAAATAGTTCAGAGTTCATGATGGTTCAGTCCAATTAAATATATTTCTGAGCAAGTAACTTCTTAAGGGCAACTTTAAGAGATAGAAAAGAATTACAGTCATATTGAGTCCATGAGGCATAGATTTGAAGCAATCCTTTTTGAGAATGTGCTCCCTTCCCTATACTACAAAGAAAGACAATCATTCTCTTTATACAGTTATATGTCTTTAGCAGTAGAATTACGAAAGTATGCCATGCTATGCCTAAACATGTTATGTTATAGAAACATTAGCATACTGATTTTATTACCATTCAGAATGATTTCAGAACAAAATCTTTTCTGGTACTATACTGCCTATATCCATAGGAAGTACATTCATATAAACCACATATAACTCTTTCAGATCAACTAAAAAAGAATGCAAAATACCATTTAAATCACCTAAAATGGGATTTCTCCAGTCAGATTTATACGGCACAAAGCAAAGTTGAGAACTGGCAGTTAGTTTGTCAACTGGGGCTATGTAGGCAAACTGAAGTTGATGATTCAGCCTCCCACGACTCACAATTGCATTTTATTTTTCAAGATGCTAAGATTAAATCCTTTATCTTGGCTTAAAATGTCTCCTTTTAAGGTATTACAATGTATGTCAACACCATCTCTAGTGCTTATGTTAATCTTATTTGTAATTTGGAAAGAAAACAAACATCAGAGTGAGTCATTATATTTCCCCAAATGACAAGGATCTTCCATAGACATCCTGAAAAGCCAATGTATAGGCATATGTCCTGTCGTAAACACAGATATAAATGAAAAAAATTATTTTTGAAATCCACTTTTAAGCATTGGCAGATGGTAACAATTGTAAGTTGGAGTTACAAAGTGTTCCAGGTCTATGACTACCTGAAAACTCTCACTGATCCACTTCAGGCTAAAGTAAAAAAAAAAAAAAAAAAAAAAAAGTAATAATATAAGGAAGAATTTGAAAAGTGCTTATACCCTTGAGTGAGCACATCTCCAGGACTGGATTAATCTATTGTAATTTGCATTGACTGTGATGTGTAACTCAGGAAACTGTCTCCATGGAAGTTTAACCAAGTCAACATTGAAGGGAATTTATAACTCAAACAATTAAGAGGAAATTTTGATTCCTGGAGTGTCTGAAAGCAAAGCAAGTAATTCAAATGGCAGCATATTTTTCAAAATTTGTCATACTCATAATAAAAAGAAGAAAAGATTTCCTCAAAACTACTCTATACAATATGGTAATGGAATTTTTAAAAATCCATGGAACCACACTACACAAATAGTGAACTCTAAGATAAACCATGGACTTTAATTAATAGTACAATAATAAAAACACGCTATCATCCATTGTAACAAAAGCTCCACACCAATGCAAGATGTCGGTGGTGGGGTGGTATATGAGAATCCTATATTTTATACATGATTGTTTTGTAAACCCACAATTTCTCTAATGAAGAAAAAAAAGCCAAAAAAACCCACAATACCCAAAACCCAACACTACTGCATACAGAAAATAATGTGCAGAAATTTAGCATCAAAACATTAACCAGTAGTTGTTATAGGCAAATGAATACATTATGTAAATTAATTGTTTCTGAATACAGTTGGTTTTTAAAAAGCATCCCTTCTCTCTCTCCTTTCTGATATGTACTTTCTTATATCATTCCAAAGGTATTGATATCAACACATAGGAAGGTTAGGGCATACCCCAATTTCTTTTATTTTAGTTGACTATAAAATAAATATTAGGGCATAAATGATCCATGTAAAGAAACTTACCAGTGAAAAGTGGAAAAGATTCATTTTGTTCAGCTTGAGTCCCTTTTTGCCATACTTTGGATTGTTCTGTGTAGCTCTCTCTCTCTTGGCTTCCCAGATGTTTGAGCAGTTCTCTTTGGAGATTATTACAAAGTAAATTCTCTGACATAATCCAGGGGATTTAGAGACCACTATCAAATGAGCTAGGTCTTTATTGAACAAACTGTTTTCTAACTTAATGAAGAATTCTGACTAATAAAATGAGAGAATGAAAATTACTATGATCTGTTTAACCAAGTTTCAAGGGTGGTAATATTATTCCTAAAATCTGTAGGAAAAATGCAGTGAATTACTTGGGCCCAACTCACTAAATTGAAAAAATAAGATACTATCATCTTCAATAGGTATTGCCTTCCCTTTAAAGGCGGTAGATCAAGGTTTAGTTCTACGTCCCTCCTCATTTAACATTCTTTTTTCCTTTCAATTGATTAATGAATTTTCTTGAGCCCCTACATGACCAAGATACTGAGGTAAGCATTTTTTATATATTATCTTATTCCTTCTTCAAAAACCCCTTGAAAAGTGTATTTCCTACTTTAAGGATGAAGAAATTGAGCTCCAAAAAATAGGTAACTTGCTGAAGGTCAAAAACTAGAAAATGGTGGATGTTGGATTCTTGTCCAGGAAATCTCTGGCTTTAAAATTCTTGCTTTTCATACTAACTACATCATTTGTACAAAATTTAATATGATACTTAGGTTCTGAATCTTCAGTAACTTCAGCTGTAAAATGGACGTGTTAAACTTAGCTATCTGAAAGCAGCAGCTGGAATCAGGTGATCCTTTCTTATACATTTAGTCTCTTTGGTCGTGGATATGCTTGATATCAAGTTACTTTTTTTTAGTGCAGTAACATTTCTGAATGCTAAATTTAGATCTTGAAAGTTGAATTTCATCTTCAGGTGGTCCTGGAGTTACTTTTCTTTTCAATAACATTTATTTCTAATACCTTTGGAAAGGGCATCTACAGTTGCCCCTTGTTCTTTAATTAGAAACACCTGTAGAGCCACGCCAGCCCCTTCTGCTTTAGCGTCTTATCTGTTCAGAACACCTGGAGTTGCAAGTAACAGATTACTTGATTGTGAGGGCTTACTCAAACAGGGTTATTCTTCTCATGTAAGAATAGGCCTGTAGGTTGACAATTATTGAGATCAATGCAGAGGGTCAGTGAGGTCAGAGCCATGGTCACTGCAGCCCTCTTGCCCTTCCCTTCATGGTCTGAGGGTGGCTTCAGAAGGACAAAGGATTGAGTCCTCACACAGTTGCTTTCAAACACAAGAAACAGCCATCCTCTGTACTCATCTCAAACAGTCCTTGTTGGACTGCCCTTCTATGCCTTCCGAAAGCCTCAGCACCCCTGTAAATTTTTTCCATTTCTGCATGCTTTCCCCAGTTAGTACTTCTGAGGAGTAGTATTCCAGAAATATTTTGAGAAAGATGCAATGTTAAAATTTAATGAAAAGTAAAAAAAGATTTAACCAGAACTTTGAGTCTCTTTCTTCTAGTCTTCTCTGTTAGGAGCTCTACCAATATTTCAAGGCTCGGTATTTTTAAAAATTTGATTATGAAAGTTTTCACACAAACTCAAAAGTAAAGTACAATGATCCCTCCACATTCCCACCACCTGTATGCAACTATTATCAAGAATCTTCCTCAATTCCTTCATCTATCCCTTTTAATCCTTATCGTTTTTCTTTTCTGCTAAAGTTTTGTAAAACAAACCCCAGACATCATGTTATTTCACTCCTACATACTTCACTTTGCATCTCTAATTTTTTTTTTTTAATTTTCTTACATAATCAGAGTGCCACTGTTATACGTAAAATATAACTTCAAACACCTTCTTGTGTCACTCCTTCCACGGAGTGATGGGGTTTATTTCTCCAATCTCTTGAATGTGGGCTAAGACTATGACTACTCTGATGAATGGAAAATGGTATAAGAAGTATCACTGTGCTAGTTCTAAGCAGAGTCTCTAAGAGGACTGCCAGCTTCTGTTTCCTCTTTCTTGGAATCCAGCTGCCCTATTGTGGGGAAATACAAGTAGCACATGAAGCGACCCACATGAAAGAGACCAAGGGCAACAGTGACAGACCTAGCTGCTGCTCTTGTAAGTAGGGCCATCTAAGAAGTAAATCTTAGATTTACTTAGGTGAGCCCTCCTTGCTGATGCCAGTGGAACAGAGTACTATTCTCACTAACCTCTGACCAAATTGCAAAATTGTGAGCAAATAAAAGATAGTACATAACCAAAGCACTGCCTATAATTAAAATTTCTCAATGATCACAAAATAAAGTCTTTGCTCTAGTTGAATCAAGATTCAAACAAGGGAGGTGGGTGTGGCTCAATGGATAGAGCTCCCGTTTACCATATGGGAGGCCCCGGGTTCGCTTCCCGGGGCCTCCTTGTGAGGGCGGGCCGGCCCACGCGGCCCGGCCCGTGCAGCCCGGTGGGCTGATGCAGCAAGACCTCACAGCAAGGGGGAGATAAGCAGACACGGAGAAGACACACAGCAAATGGACACAGCAACACAAGCAGCAAGGGGGGGATAAATAAATAAATAAATAAATCTTTAAAAAAAAAAAAGATTCAAACAAGGACCACAAGTGACATTTGATTACCATGCCTCTCTAGTTTCTTTAATCTAGAACTTTCCTCCTCTTCCTTCTCCTCTTCCTCCTCCTCATCCCCTCCTTCTC
>JAQZBX010084833.1:0-13213 GCA_029593785.1 Cabassous unicinctus | reverse complement strand
CAGCAAATAGCTTTTTTTTTTTTTTTTATCTTGCATGTCATCTACAATCTAGTGGTAGTGGTTGCCTGGAGCTCGGTGCTAAGGAGGAGTCTGAGTCCTTATCCAGGAAGGCTCAGTGGAGAAAGAGGACAGTGATTGATTAGCAATGTCTGCTACAGGGGTAGGAAGGCACATGGGTGGCAGAATGACCCAGGACTAGTATAACATAAGCCTAAGGAGAATCACTATTCTTTTGTGCTTGGAATCATATTCAAAAGGTAACAAAACTAGAGACATTCATCTTTAAAATGCTCTTTCAAAACATACTGGACTAAAAACTTTAAATGAGAGCATTTTAAATATTTAAATCATTTAATACTTTTTCACTCAGGCAGATTATAACCATACACACTAAAAAATAGAAGATGATTTCATTTAAGCTGTTACCATTATATAAATGCTTCTCATTTAAACATTAGAAAATTACAGTATTAATGATCCATATGTTACTGGAGCAGGAGCTTTAGAATTCCAGATGTAATAATCAGAAGAAATTAGTTTCCGATCTAAAAAAAACAAAAACAAAAAAAAATGCAAGATTATTTTATGTTAACAAAAAATTGATAAGAGATCAAACTTGTGGTTTTTGAAAACTGTGGAACTCAATCATTTCAAGGCAATACTTTGAATTATTCATTTTAATTCTGTTGTATCAAAATTATAACTTTAACTGCTTTAAAATAATGGGTTCATTCATATTCAACTAACATATCTCCGAGATTGTATGAAATAGTGAAATGCAAATATCTTTCATTTATGCTAAATCTGCCAATTTTTTTCTTACATTTTCCCCCTAAATTCTGTTTCTTGTGGACCATTACCTTAATTGCAAAAACATTTCAAATGTTTTATAGGTTTCCCTTCTGTAACCTTTTACCAGGGTCCTGTTTCTGGTCTTGCAATTCTTTATCCATTCAAAGGGCCAGAGATATAACTAATCACCCAACTGTTTCTAGCAATATTCTAAATAGATTGCTTCACTAATTTCTTATTATAGCTTTGATCAAATTTAAGCTCTTTGTCTTAATAGCTTTGTAGGTTTTGACAAAAGGCAACTTCTTTGAACTTTGGTTTTCTTTTTTTGTTGTTGTTTTTTAGGATTTATTTACTTATTTATTTACTTTTATCCATTTTTACCCCCCCCACCCCATTTTTCCTGTTTCTGTGTCCATTCACTGGGCAACTCTCTGTGTCCGTTTCCTGCCCTCTCTTCCCATCCATCTCCTCCTGTCTTCACTGGGATTTGATCCTTGGAATCTCCAATGTGGGAGAGAGGCATCTTACCACCTGTGCCACCTTAGTTCCTGGTTTTTCGGTGTGTCTCGTCTTGGCTCTCCCTTGTGTCACTCTACTGGTACGTCATCATCTTTCTGCGTGGCTCACAGGGCCTGGTGGTGTACCCACGCACGGGCCTGGCAGCTCATCCGCTAGTGGGGCCTGGAGGCGCACCTACGCACGGGGCCTGACAGTGCACCTGCGGACGGGGCCTGACGGCTCACCTGTTCACAGGGCCTGGTGGCGCACCCACAGACGGGGCCTGATAGCTCACCGGCTAGCGGGGCCTGGAGGCGCACCCATGCACGGGGCCTGGCGGCGCACCCACGCACAGGGCCTGGTGGCCCACGTACCTTCTATATTTCTCTTTTTTTAATTTTTACCGGGAGGTCCCGGGGATCGAACCCAGCTCCCCCCATATGGGAGATGGACGCCCAACCACCCGAGCCACGTCCATCCCCCTTTGGTTTTCTGATATGCAAAATGGAGATGATAATGCTCACTTGAAGTTAGACACATATAAATTCTTATTCTTAAACATATCAATAAATATTAAATTCAGCCTTTTACTTTTCTTCATAACAAAAAGACTGCAGGATATATTACCTATTCTTTTTTTGTTTTTTTGTTTAAGTTCAAGAACTAGTAACATTGAGAAGCAATATAGCTTAAGTGCAAGCTCCAGAGTCAGACTGCTTGAGTTTGATTCCCAGTTCTGCCATTTTTTAGCTAGGTGAATCTAATCAAGTTACTGAATCTCTCTGTTCCTTTAGTTTGTTCATCTGTTAAATGCAGGTAACAACACTTAATGTAGGTTGCTGTGAGAATGAATAAATTAATCCACATAAAGCACTTAGTGCTGTGTCTGGCACATAGTAAGCAATAAATGTTAGCTATTATTAAAATTATTATTATTAGCATTACTGAACAACTTTCAGAGCTAAGTTGTATATTGTAAATAAAGATTTTTAATGTCAAGATAATTGCAAAATTATTAGACAAGAATTAAAAAAAAAAAGGCATCCAAATAGGAAAAGAGGAAGTAAAACTCTCACTATTCGCTGATGACATGATCCTATATTTAGTAAGTCCCAAAATGTCTATGACAAAGCTATTCGAGCTAATAACCGAGTTCAGCAAAGTGGCAGGATACAAGATCAAAGCACAAAAATCAATATTTCTGTACACACTAGTATTGAACAATCTAAGGAGGAAATCAGGAAAAAAATTCCACATACAATAGCAACAAAAAGACTCAAATACCTAGGAACCAATTTAACCAAAGATGTATAGGACCCATATTCAGAAAACTACAAAACACTGCTAAAAGAAATCAAAGAAAACCCAAACAAATTGAAAAACATTCCATGTTCATGGATTGGAAGACTAAATATTGTGACGATGTCAATCCTACCCAAACTGACTTATAGAGTCAATGCAATACCAATCAAAATTCCAACAGTCTACTTTACAGAAATAAAAAAGGCAATTCCCAAATTCATTTGGAAGGGAAAGTGCACCCAAATAGCCAAAAGCATTCTAAAAAAGAAGAGCAATATGGAAGGACTTTCACTCCCTGACCTTGAAAACATGACAAAGCTACAGTGGTCAAAACAGGAGGTATTGGCATAAAGATAGACACATCAATCAGTGGAATAGAATTGAGAGTCCAGAAATAAACCCTCACCTCTATGGTCAACTTGTTTTTGACAAAAAACGTTTGTCCACGTTACCAGGACAAAACAGTCTCTTCAACAAATGGTGCTGGGAGAACTGGATATCCATAACCAAAAGAATGAAAAAGGACCCCTATCTTACTCCCTATACAAGAATCAACTCAAAATGGACCAAAAGATCTAAATATAAAAGCTAGGACCATAAAACTACTAGAAGAAAATGTAGGTGGTGGTTTCTTGGATCTTACACTCAAAGCATGGGCAACAAATACTTTTGCACACCAAAGGACTTTTTCAAAAGGATGAAAAGGCAGCTGACTCAATGGGAGAAAATATTTGGAAATCACATATCCAGTAATGGTTTAATATCCATGACATATAAAGAGATGCTACAACTCAACAATGAAATGACAAATGACCCAGTTAAAAACTGGGCAAAAGACTTAAATAGACATTTGTCCAAAGAAGAAATACAAATGGTGAAAAACACATGAAAAAATGTTCAACAGCACTAGCGATTAGGAAAATGCAAATCAAAGCTATAATGAAATATCATTTCACACCTATTAGAATGGCCACTATTAAAAAGACAGAAAGCTACAAGTGTTGGAGAAGATGTGGAAAGATAGGAAAGCTTATTCACTGTAGTGGTTATGTAGGACTAGGGAAGGATAGAGGGATTGAGAGGTGACTACTAAGGGGTGTGGAGTTTTTCTTTTTGGAGAAATGAAATTGTTCTAAAATTTTTTGTGGTGATGAATACACAACACCGTGATTATATTAAAAGCCACTGATTGTACACTTTGGATAGACTGTATGGTATGTGAATATATCTCAATAAAACTGCTTTTAAAAAAAGATAATGGGAAAATAAAGGGTTCACATAGTTGAACAAACTGGCAGTCACATTCTAAAATTAATAGGGGGGAAGCAGATGTGGCTTAAGCAATTGAGTTCCTGCCTACCACATGGGAGGTCCCAGGTTCAGTTCCCGGTGCCTCCTAAAGAAGACGAGCAAGACAGTGAGCTGATGCGTGGGCTGGCACAGCGAGGAGACGCAACAAAATGATGCAACAAGAGACACAAGAAGGAAAAACATAATGAAAGACAGAACGGAGGTGGCTCAAATGATTAGGTGCTTCCCTCCCACGTGGGAGGTCCTGGGTTTGGTTTCTGGTGCCTCCTAAAAAGAAGACCAGCAGACAACAGACACAGCAAATGCAAACAATGAGGGGGTGGGGAGAAATAAATAAAGTAAATCTTAAAAAATAAAATAAAATAAACAGGGGAAGGATATAAAATACTGGTCATAAAGATCCATTTAAAATGACCTCTTTCATTCAATATATTTTTTTATGAAGAAACAGGTATATTACTGAAATTTCCCATTCTATATAATGTTTTCTGAAATTTACTTCAATATGTTTAGTTAACATTAATAAAATACTTAAAATATTTTAGGCACTACTTAAAGAGACTACATATTTCCCATAGATACAATCCAAATTATTGATCTGCTTATATTCAGTTACTTTTAACACTTGCTGGTGTAAACTGACATACTATATTATGCCTTCACAAAAGTACAAATGCATTATGAATACTTTTCCATACATTTGCATTTCTTTAAAAAAATTGGTTTACTCTGATTGCAAAATACATTATTGCCATTTACGAGTAATTTTTCAGAATTCTGTAGTTCTGTAATTCTCTTGAAACTTTCCAGTACAGAGCCCCTGTCTTATTCGTCCTACTTTAGGGGTCTAATTCTCAGTTTAAGAAATACTTATCTAAATATAATAGCTTTATTCCCATTACTGTATGAGGCATAAGTTTCTGTTTAAGGTATGGTTAGCTAATTCTACCTAATTCTAGCTACTTTCATATTTTATGTCCCTTTAGCATATACAATTTGATCTGAATTAAATAATTTTGAATTCACGTAAAAAATAATTTTTTCTCTGTTTTTTACAAACATATATGCTTTGTTTTACAACCAATAAACTCACTGAAGACAGGGAAGCTGTCTAATATATACTTCGTAGAATGGAAAAGGTGCTAAATAAATGCCTGATGATTGTATTTACTAATATTTTTTAAATTTTTAGTCTATTTCCTTTTTTTAAAATTAAAAAAAATTTTTTTAAGAAGTTTTAGATTACATAAATGTTACATTAAAATTATAAAGGATTCCCATATGCCCCACTCCCTCCCCATCCAACACTTTTCCACATTAACAACATTTTTCATTAGTGTGGTGCATTTGTTATAATTGATGAACACATATTGAAGCATTGCTATTAACTATGGACTATATTTTACATTATAGTTTACTTTCTGCCCCGCACAATTTTATAGGTTATGACAAAATGTATAATGGCCTGTATCAGTCATTGCAATGTCATGCAGGACAATTCCAATGTCCCCAAAATGCCCCTATGTTACACTTATTCTTCCCTCTCCCTCTCCTCAGAATCTCTGGTGGCCACTGTCTTTATATCAATGATAAAAGTTCTTCCATTTCTAGAATAATAATGAGTAGACTTATTATTATTCTATTATAGACTTATTATTATGCTAAAATATTTTAAACTTTAATAACAATCATATTTAACTTTTTCGAATTCTTAATTTATTTTATGCTAAGCATCATGCTAAATGCTTGGTCAATATAATCTTATTTAAAACCTTATAACAATTTTGAGGTAAATAATACTATTATTTCCATTTTATAGATGATGAAAACTAAAACTTCGTGAAGTTCACTAACTTACCCAAAGCTAATAAAGTGTCTGAGCTAGACTCAAGCCCTTGTCTGCCCAACACTGAAGTCCTTGTGAATCACCTTTGAAGAGTATGTTTATTATTATAGCCAGAGTAAAACAAATTCAACCATACGCTAAAGTTCACCTCTATCCTGATTCTTACTCATCTAGACAATTTTATAACAGGAGAAGGCAGAGGGCAATGAAAAGTACACAAACTGTTATGCAGGGTGGGAACAGCCCTGAGTTTTTAAAATATATTTGGCTTAGTTTCCGATCTCTAAGTTTTATTACATTTTAATTTTCACCTTAGGTAATAAATTGTATTACAGCATTTTAATTCCCTCAGGTTAGCTTGACTCTCTTCAACTTACGTGTACTGATTTTTGGTTTTCCTGATGCAAAAACTTGAACTGAATGCTGATCCGCATAACACCCAGTAAGTGTATAATCTGAGATCCTAAAATGAAGCTGGAAAAAAGAGAAATATACTAAATTAAGATGATTATTTTGTAAAAATGATGGTCATATTTCTTTTAGGAAATTCATCTCACATAGTTTATAAAATAAAAATCACAAATATTAAACTCAAATATTGTGTGTGTGTGTACACACACACACTTTTTCCCTCTGCATTAGGGTCATTTCTTTGAAGGCTGCCATTATGAAGTGCTTAACACATGGCAGGCACTTCACTAATATGAACTCTAATTCACAATGCAAGGTAGGATTATTATCCTCATTTGATAAATGAGGGTTCAGAAACAGAAACAATTAGCACCCGAGCATGTATATAGCAGTTGGCATTCGAATGCAGACCTGACAGACTACAAAAGCTGGTGCTCCTTCCCACATACTGTCAAATATGCTGTATATTCTCTTTTATTTCTAGGCCTATGTGGTTATGACATATTTCCAATCATAATTCTTTGACAGATAGGAACATACAAGCCTAGTAAAACACAAGACTGCAATTATTAAAATAGAAACACCAGTTTATCTGGTATTTGGAGGAATGAGCTACTCTACTTAATTTAATTTTCCAGAAAACTGAAATTTAACTTTACAGAGCTAAGCTTAGCCATGGCCTCTTTTCCCACTCATAAAACCTTTCTAAATTTTAATCCACAGTTCCTGGATTTAATTGGTAGTGTAGAGTCATCACTATAAATAGCAATTATTAAACTGTGCAGTTATAGAATGGGCCATTAGTCCCTTCTCTGAAGACACAGTGCTGAGATGGTTCTGAGTCACAATGGCATTCAAGTGATAGACTATGAAAAGTCTATGTTTTACAGAACTTCAATCTTCTTTTGCTGTGGTTTCTCCTCATCTCTGCTATCTACTCTCCGCTGCTGAATGCTCCTGATTTTGCAGTATCCTGATATCTTTCCTATACTTTTCTTCCTTCTATGTCTCTTCCCTGCAAATTTTCCCATTTCCTAGCTTTCTCCTTTTTGCCTGCCAAGTTAACTAAGTGCATGCATAGGATGCAATTTTCAGATGTTCTCAGCAATTTTTTCCTGTTGCAACACAAATTATCTCTGAAAGCACAGGGCCCTTTTGCTTTCTGGTTGGCATAATTATGGTTGGCATAATTCTGGATGTTGGCTGTCATGCCAGGTTTTGATTTCCACAAAACTGAGAAATAAAACTCACTTAGTCCTTTCATTTATGTATTATAGCTTTCAATGAGATTCTAATTGGCTAGGTTCTAGAAATGAATAGAAAAGTCATAATCCCTACCTTTGAAGGATACATAATGTAGCGACATTCTATATTTTTTTCTGAAAAATATATGGAAGTAGGAACTTCAGTAATAATCCCTGAAAGAGAGCTTGTGGACATAGTTGAGTCCAAGACTGAAGAAGAAATGAGTATCACTAGTGTACTTTTGATTCTACTACCAACTCTTCTAATTGCCTTTATGTATAGATTTCAATTTCTCTCCTTTGATTTCTATGATATCATTCTATTTAGATTTTCCTGCTATCTTTCTGATCATCCCTTCAATTTACCTCATTGGTTCTTCTGGATTGCCTCCTATTTTCTCTTACCTTTTCTGATCTAATTCATTCCCACTGCCTCAACTATTTCTTCTCTGTGAATAACTCCTAAATCTCTTATAACCAGCTGAGCTCTCTCTTGAGAATCAAGCTTTAGGTTTTTAGCTACCTACTGGACACTTACACTGGGATATGTTACCATCACCAGCAACTAGTTCACTCCTTCTTACCTTTCTCCATATCAGAACTTTCTTATAAGTATATTCATCCATTCAACAAATATTTATGTACTAGATACTACAGTAGGTATTGGGGATAAAACGATCAATGAGACTTACATGGTCTTTGTTCTTCTGGAGCTTTAAATATGATATGTTATATATTTAACTAACATAAACTTTGATTTATAGCTATTTCTTGTCTATTTAATTAGTGACCACGGCTTTACCTTTATCATGACTCTTACAGCAGTCCCTTCCTTTTTTTTTTCCCCCTCCCTTTCTCTCTCTGCTGACACTACACTAGCTCAGCACCACTAACTTATTACCTTTCATCTAAATATTGATACAGCTATAAAATGGTTGCTTTGTCTCTAGTTTTTTCACTCATCTACTCTATATCAATGCCAGAATGACTTTAATAAAGTATCACTTTGTGAAAGACCACTCTCCTACTTTCCCAAATATATTTTCTGCCAAAGGAATAAAAGTGAGATTCAAACCCTATACAATCCAGACCTAAATTACTTATCCAGCCCTATGTGGTACAACTGTTTCTAGCACTGGTTCCTAAGCATGCCTTGTCTATCCTTCTTCACTCCTTCGATACAATCATTCTTTCCCTACACAAATGTTAGTCATGTTTCAAAGCTTCATATTTATACTAATCTAGGCCTCAACATTTTGCTTAAACTGCATTTTCACTGTAAAGTGTTCCTTGATTTAGCTGAAAATGGGCACTCCTTACTTGAAACACCAAAAGCAGTCAGCACTGATCAATTATTGACATGTATTAATGATAAACCTCTGGAGGGCAAGGACTGCATTTTATATTCTTTGTATACAAATCTCAAATGTGATAACAGCTGGGTAGAACTAGGTTAAGTTGGGGGATTTAGGTTACACTTAGGTGTTTCACCTTGAAATTTTCTAAATATTATGTGAAATAGAAAGTGGCTAATATTAAATAGAAAGAATCTCACAGAAGTCTCCACTCCCTGGGACCCCTCTCCCCACCCAAATGTTAGCTCAGACAGGAACAAATTGCAAAAAAAAAAAAAAAAACAAAACCAACATTAAAAGTCAACTAGATTATTTCTCAGACACTTAAAGCCTCTGAATTGTTCCTATGCTGGTTGAGCCCTGAAATTCAGCAAGTTTGCAGTCAACTCCCAATCTCCAGTTCTTCTGGCCTGTCTTGGACAATGATGATGGACCAGCCCCATCCCGAAAGCAAGGAGTATTTTCAATTGCAAGCAAAACAATTCCATTCCTCTGTCCCATAATATCTATGTCCATTCTCAGTCTGAAGAAGTCAGAGTGGGCATTGTCCCAAATCCCTCAAGATTGAGGATTGAACAAAAATAAGGGAGGAGTGTAACTGTTGACTAAAGCGGATTTGTTCCTATTATAGTTATTATCTTGTGTTGAGTAAGTAATTTATAACATTAACATAAAAAAGTTAAATAAAAAAAGAAAAATTTAAAAAGTCAACTAGATATATATAATTTAAAAAGAAAGGAAGGGTTCTAATATAGTGAGCCATATAAATATATTTACCTTTACATATGCTGTACCTCCAATACAAATCTGGTCAAATGGCTGCTTTTCATGGCTCTTGGCTCCAAAAGTTACAGTTCCAGAAAGAGTAATTTCCATTGCCTTTGGGAATTTTTGGCCTAAAAACACAAATATACCAATTGAATACTGTAAGTTAAATAGATTCTTCAGCATATGAAAGAAAAAAACCCAAATAAACAAAATCTAGCTCACCAATAATCCAGATCAATAAGCTTTTCTCTCGAAATATTTCAAGTTGGCCAAAACTAACTTTGTATTCCAAATGTGTGATTGGACCTCTTTAAAAAGAAAAGGACAAAACAAAGCAGACAAGTTCATAAATAAAACAATTTTAAGAGATGTACATCAAATTATTGCTACTGTTACTTTTAATATAAGGACAGCGCAAAAGCAGATCTGATTGAAGCTTGCAGAACGAAGTAAAACAAATAATGAATATTGTATCTCAAAAGACATCACAAACCACCTACCATTTTTGATGATGATATACATTCCATTATTAATTCTAAAGACAACTAGAAAATCACGCAGAATGTATTAATGCAGTTTCATGGGTTGACATAAAACATTAAAGCTATGATTTTACTACATATTTATGTATGCTTTGAAAAGAACTATGCTGCAGAATAATTTAAAAGTACAATTGATGAACAAGTAATATTATGATATAATTGGCTTACTTCGCCTAGTGGTTGATAGCTGAGCTTGTATGTAGAGTACATAGTAATTACTAGAAATAAAGCCAGTAATGAAATACTCCACCTGAGGAAGCTACATTGGTTTATTTACTAGCAACTTTAACTAGAAAAATAAAGATACCTTAAATGGTAAGGAGATTATTTTTATGAATATGTTTTGGTTCCGGATCAGCATTCATTTGAGTAACAAAATTATTTAAATCTTAAAAATAAGGTAAAAAAACAAAGGCAAATCATTTATTATAGGATAGTGGAGAGGCACTAAGCTAGGCAGAAATTATGGTATGTTTTTCCTACCTATTGTAAAAAGGTATATGAGCTTCACAGAATTCAAAATTATTTTTCACACTTTCATGAAGTTTTAAATTAACTGTTATTTTTAGTTGAACTTCTTCCTCTTTCATTTGATAAAATCCCAAAATTGGTGGGACAGGGACCTGTAAACAAACAAACAAAATTTTACATAATTCTCAATTAATGGATTTAAAATACCAATGGTGACTGAGAAAAGTCTTGCAGTAATAATAGTGACTATGCACAGATATGTCTTTAATGACCAAGGGTTACTCCAAATTGTTTTGATAATAGCAATGATGGATCGATATTTGTTCTAAAAGCAGGAATTCTTATCTCTTTCTGTTCTCAGGGATGACAGAGGTACCTTACAAAGGTATCTAATACATTCTTTTTCCTACTCGTTCTCATCCATACTCCCCTCCTCCAGGTTCTCTCTGACCTGCAACATAGATATGTAGCAGACATACTGATCATTACCACCCTGCCCACAGTTCTTGCTGCCACATTTGTATCCTGTGACCCCCAAACCCTAGCTCAGCAGTAGCTTTCTCAATTAGTCATCAATACCGGATTCAAGGGCAAACAATCCATGGGCTGGAGGAGCCGATTCTTTCTGGAACATTTGATGTAAGACACCGAGAGACTTTACTTACATACAGTGTAGGCCTTAGAGCGGTAAGGTAATGTGCATGGAGAGAAGGTTAGTTGAAAGGAGACTGAAAAGCAGAGATGAGACAGACAATGGGGACCTTGCATACAGAGTGATTTTAATGTTAATTTTCTGGTTCTATTCCCAGTACAAACTGGCTCTACTTCCTTTGTTATCCTTGAATGACAATGAGATTGCCTGCTGCAGTCTCAAAATAAACTCCTTTTACTTAAATAAGCATGAAGGTTTTCCAACCTACTGATTCACAATTAGGACAAGAGCCAGATTGTACAATGGAAAAGAAATTGGAATTTGGAATCTAGAATATGTGGGTTCAAATCCAGGCTCTGTCCCTTATCAGTTATATGACCCTGTGCAAGTCATTTAACTTCTCTGAGATTCTTCTTATCTGTAAAACAGGGATAATAAAATCTAACAGAAGCATTGTTAAAAGGACTTGAGAAAAAACATGTAAAGTGCCTAAGACAATGACTGACACACAGCAGTCATTCATTAAGTGATAAACAGCTATTATTAATAATATTATGTATTTGAAACTACAGTTGTCTGGGATTAGAGGAATTTTTTTTCAAGGTTAAAACCATGACTAAATCATACCAGGATCTATCCTATGATCATGAACTCCTAATCAGGGAACACAAAAAAGATGAATTCAATAACTTTGAAAACCATTTAATGTTCTTACAGACAGCAGAGACCAGTGGCAACTTATTCTAAGAATTGGATCTTCATCTTCATTCATCACTTGTTGTCTGGTAAATAGCCCATTTACATGTTTGGACCAAAAGTATGAGTGATTTTCTTATCAACAGCATTAAAAAATATAAAGATTAGCAAAATCTCTTTTCCAAGGTTGCTTACCTGGGAAGTATAGTAGCATAAGTTGAATGACTCAAAAGGTGGAGTGAATGGAAATTTGTAAGGTCCACTAAATGCAGAATCATCCATCATATCAATACTACTAGAAGTCAGAATGGCAGAGTCAAGAGAAGTCACACACGGATGAACCAGGATATCCTGAAGTGGAGATCCATTGGTGGGGAGACTCAAGCTGATGGTAACATTTGGCATGATTCCTTCCAAATCACACTGCAATACAAATAAATGGATATTACTAAGATCTTAGAAACACACATCTTCCATGAGGCTTTTATAAATCAATGAGTCATTTTCCCCAATTTAACTCATATTTCCCACAAGCTATTGTTCTCCTTGCTTTCTGTGTTCTGGTTAACAGTTTTATCACTCTCTGAGATACCCAAGCTAGAGATGAGAAGAGCCCTCTTAGACCCTTCTACCTATCACTAAAACCCTTAAAAAGCAATATTTTAAATCTCTGGACTCCTTTCCATTCCTGTTGCAACCAAGTTGATAAAGGGCCTTATGATTTCTGTCACAGCCCTCAAAATGTGTCTAGACTTACTTTCCTCTAATCAGTCCATCCTCCACCAATGCTAGGGCTATCTTAATGAAACATAATTCTAATTATATTGTATCCGTGTTTGAAACCTTTCAATAGTTCCCTTTTAGTTTTGTACTACTATTTTTTTAAAAAGATTTATTTATTTATTTACTTTTTATCCATTTAACCCACCCCTCCCACCACCGTTTTTGTGTCCATTCGTTGGGCAATTCTCTGTGTCTGTTTCCTCCCCTATCCTCTCATCCTTCTTCTCCTGTCTTCACGGGGATTCGATCCTGGGAACCTCCAATGTGGGAGAGAGGCATTCTGCCACCTGTGCCACCTCAGTTCCTGGTTTTTCAGCGCATCTCGTCTTGTAACGTCATCATCATCTTGCTGCATGGTTCTATATATATATATATATATATTTTTACCGGGAGGTCCCAGGGATTGAACCCAGGTCCCTCTACATGGGAAACGGACGCCCAACCATTTGAGCCACATCCACCCCCCTTGTACTTTTTTTTTTTTTTTGGTTTTCACATTTTTATTGGGGGTCACAGGGGAGGGGACCTGCCCCCATCGA
>JAQZBX010084832.1:0-13204 GCA_029593785.1 Cabassous unicinctus | reverse complement strand
TTTTTTTTTTTTTTGTGGATCAAACAATATGTTACACAATATATTTAGTTCATAGTAACGCATTCCCCTATATTTTTTAATGTAACATTTATGTAATCTAAGTAGCTTTTTTAAAAAATTAAAAAGTATATTAGAAAAAATAGGTACTGGCTGAATTGGTGTTCACATGAGAGTATTCTGAGTAGCGGCAGTGTCCCTCAGGCTTTTGCAGGAAGACAGGGACACCACATCCTCTTCTTTTCTTCCCTTTTCGCCACGACCCACTCTATGAAAGCTGCAGTGGTCACAGAGCTCTCCTCTGTGAGAGATGCTTTAGGCTCACGTTCCGGCTCAGCTAACTTTCTGGCCATGTGACCTTGGGCAAACCCCTTCACCCCTCTGGGATCGGTTTCCTCACCTGCAAACTGTGAGCCATGCACACAGGCTATCTGCTACTTTAGGGCTCTAAGATGGACTAGTTCGTTGTTTCTAAGGCATTTCTTTCACTAGTAAATGTGGATGGGGTGGGGAAAAATCTCCGGCACCATTCTTTCCAAAATAAGCATTTATCGCCCTCTGGTGTCCAAAACATGCAGTGCGGCCAATTAAGAGACACTTGGAGCGAGACTTGGAGTGAAAAGGAAAGACTGGAGTCCCCACCCCCTTGTGACCTCAGATCAATTCAGGCGCTCAGCACAGAGACAGCAGCCAGGCAGGGTGGAGCCAGGCCCAGGCGCCAAGCGACAGCAGACATGGAATTAGGTTTCTGCAGTGGGTTCCAAGTGCTGACACCTCACCCAGCTCGGACAAAGAAGCGCTAGGTGTGGGATTGGCAAAGCTGGACCTCTGGCCTGCAGAGTTTGGTGACTATTCGCTTAATGATGGCAATTTTAATAATAATATTAACTATGGTGCTAGTTATGAGTGTAGAAAGTGGACTCTGGTTATTTAAGCTGAAAAAAATATTAAAAAGCTCTTGTATATACTCCTCCTATTATTAATACCTTGCATTAGTGTGGTGGAAACTCTATTTATTGCATGAGTTTTCCATTAACCCATAACTTCTCTAATTTTAAAAAAAATTATGTATTTTTAAAAAGGTTTTTGCCACACAGCCTGGTTTGTTGAATGGGGCTGGGGTTGGCTGGAGAGTCAGATCCAAGCTCAGTTTCCAGGAATAAGGCCCCAAGCACACTGCAGAAAAGGCCTAAGGAGACAACTGCCGCTGTACGCCTCCCCCACCCCACGCCCCTCTGCCCCACCAGTGAGGCTGCTTCCACCCACCAGCAAAACACAGAAGCTCTTGGAAGAGCCTGTTTTCTCCCAGGGCTCAGCCTGGCCTGGGAGTGTCTGGTTGCAGGAGCCTCAGGCACTGGTCTGCAGACTGGCTGCAAGGGCTCCTGGACAATAGTCTGTCCATTGAGCCAGTACACCGCTGAGGATACAGCAGGCAACATCCCTGCACTCCTGGAGCTTACTTTCCAGTGGAGCAGACGATAACGAAATTATATACACATACATGTAGATATACATTTGCATATATGCATATATTCATATATATAAATATATTATGTTGGGTGGACTGGAAAACACTGAAGTGGGGTAAAGAATATAGAATTTCCAAGGAGGTTGGAAGAAGGAAGCTGTGTTGTATAAAAGGTGACCAGAGAAGCCTACCTTTCTGAGGAGGTGACTTGTGAGCCAAAACCTGATTGAAGTACAAGAGTGAGGCCCTGTAGATATCTGGAGGAAGAGCATCCCAGGCAAAGGAGTTGCATGTGCAAAGGTCCTGTGGCTGAAGCCTGCTTAGTGTGGTTGGAATAGAGTGAGCAAGGGGGCTGGAGTCCACTATGGTGATTCCAGCATCACATACCCTTGCCCTGCTCTTCTTTGTTTTGTATATATTGGAATAAGATTTCTTCTGAAGAAAGGGTGATCTCACACACACACACACACACACACTTATGTTTACCTACATGTTTTCCATAATAACTTGAAAAACTGTTTATCCAAAATTCAGTCTCTGATTAATGAGCTAGAAGCCTGCTCTCATGATTCTGCACAAAAATGCCAGGAAGAACGTTTATGTATGGGCAAAGTGGGTGAAGCCAGTGAGAAGATGCCGTGTGTCAGTATCTCTCTGGGAGGTCCACGTCCAGTGTTCACACTGTAATGTGCCACGAATCACCACTATCATCTTCCCCACATTAAGTGTGCTTTCTATAAAAGAGGAAAAGCCTGTGAAGAAAGTAGGTGAGCTAAGAGGCCTAAAATATATAATCTACTAGCAGGAAAGTTGAGTAATGAAAGAAATGAGCAGATGAGAGACCCAGCCATGCACGTGCCTCCTTCCACTGCACTTCTTTTTTGGATAAGAAAATAAAGAACAATTATAACAGTGTTGTTCACTCTGGAAAGCACCATCCCATTTCCCGAGCTTGACATGGTGTTTTTGGAAAACCTAGAGAAATGGGTTGAATGGTGGACAACCACCGTTCACCTAGGAACCACTGAGCGCCGCGTCGATACTGCGTGTGCATGGACAAACCAACTGGCTAATGAGTCCATTAAGCATTCAATAATTAAGCAATTGGTGTTTTTTTTTTTGTTTGTTTGTTTGTTTGTTTTACTTAATGTGATTTAGAGACACTCCATATCCACCAAGCATATACCTCCCCTTGCATCCTCTCCTATCCCCTCATAACCTCTACTCTAACTTTTGTCTGTAAAGATTTGCATTTCTAGGCTTCTCTTATAAATGACATCACATGATATTTGTCCTTATGTGTCTTGCTTATTTCACTGAGCCTCAGGTTTTCAAGGTGCTTCCATGTTGCAGCATGTCTCAGAACTTCATTCTTTCTTATGGCCAAACAATATTCCTTTGTGTATGTACCACGATTTGTTTTTCCTTTCTTGTTGCTGCACACTTGTGCTGTCTCCACCTGTTGGCTATTGTGAGTAATGCTTCTATAAACACTGGTGTACAAGTATCTGTAGGAGACCCTGTTTTCATTTGCTTTGGGTATATACCTAAAGATGGAATTGCCAGGTCATATGGTAATTTTATATTTAACTTTTTGAGGAACTGCCATATTGTTTGCACAGTGACTGCAGCAGTTTACATTCCCACCAACAATGCACGAGAGTTCCAATTTCTCCACATCCACTCCAATAATTGTTATTTTCTGGTTTTCATTTTTAAAAAATAATAGCCATTCTCGTGGGTGTGAAATGGTATCTCTTTGTGGTTTTGATTTGCATTTCCCTAATGGCTACTAATGGTGAGGCAATTGGTGTTTTAAATGCTTTATATTATGCAGAAATCCTTGGTGGTTTGTTTTATGTTTACATGATCTTTGAGGAAATTGCTTGGGATTTTCAGATGGGTTAGGAAAGCATTGTTTTTCCTACTTGAAATAAATATATTAAGTCCCTCACTATGCAAAATTTGCTATCCAGCACTTCAGGTGTGGATTAGATTTTTTTTTTCTTTCTTTTCTTTTTTTTTTTTTTTTTGGTCTGGAATGCCTGTATATATAAAATTAAAGATCTAGACATAATGATAGACAATATTAAAGAATACTTCTCATGTCCTGGGCATGGTGATAAGCCTTTAACATGTCATAATTTATTTGATGCTTAAAAGAGGCCTCTAGGTTAGGTAGGTTTGTACGCTCAATCCCAGTTCAGAAATGAGGAAAGTGAGTAGCTGGTCCAAGGTCATAATGCTTGGCTTGGGTTGTGGGTACACAGGAACTTGTTTTTAACTTTGCCCATAAAGTGGACATAGACATTTTCATATACACTTGTGTGTGTTCTAAATTTCATCATAAGTAAAACTAAAAAGAAGAAAAGTGAGAATCAGAGAATTGTCTGAGCCTGTAAAGCAGTGAGTGCTAAAACCAAAATTAGAAAATGTGTCTTTATGACTCCTTACCCATTGCCTTATCCATCATCCCAAACAATAACATGAAATGTTAAAATCGGTGCACTGGGAACATGTGCTAAGAAGGGAGTTCTGCTCGGAGCTCCCCTATCCCTTGTTAGGACCCCAGGACTGTCGTGTCAGTCCCAGATCCAGCCTGGCCCGCCATCGCTAGTTCCGTCAGGAAGCAGGCAGTCTGTCTTGGAAGCCCAGGCATTTTGCTGCCTCTGCTGGAAGAAAGCCTTATCATTCACCAGGAGAGACCACCTTTCTTCTGGATCTGAGAGGAATTTGCTGGTGGATCTTTATATAGAGGGCTAGTGGACCATGTAATGAACTTTATCCTTGATGGCAATCTTTAAAAGAAGGTTCTTTCTCAGCTCCATTTAAAAAATTTTCAGGTTATGCCCTTGAAAGGGCAGGAGACTGCCTTTTCCTGCCCACCTTCCTGCAGGCTAGAATGTGAGTGTGATGATCGGAGCTGAAGAAGCTGTATTAGACCTCAGCATAACAGTCAAGTGTCGAGGGGCCGAGCAACAAAGACAGAAGGTGGTAGGGTTTCGGCACTGTACACTCAGCTGGGCTCACCAGCACATTCACAGAAGAGAGAATTAGCTTCAGCAGCAGCGTCACCATCCCCATCGCCACCAGCAGTGTCACTCGGCACCACCAACGCTGACACTCTCATTATTTCCCTTACGCTCATCAGCACCATCACAGCCACCACCGTCTTCATCGTCTTTATCAGCGGTAGCAGCAGCACCGTTTCCATCACTACCATCATCCTCATCTTCACCGTCAGCACCGCAATCACCATTTCCATCCATGCGCTCTCCCACAGTGGAGTGGGTTGTCCAGCCACAACCCCAAGAGAATCACCACCACCACCATCATCAACGCCACCATCTCTACTGGCACCACCACCCATGGCACTAGTAACATGACCAAGGCCACTACTGTCACCTCCATCGCCATTTCCATCTCTGTGGTGGTTAAGTTCAGGTGTCAATTTGGCTAGGGTTTGTTGTGTCCAGTTGTTTGGTCAAGTAAGGTCTGGCCTGATTGTTATTGTGAAGATATTTTATGGATTTAAATCATTAGTCAGGGGGAGTGGATGAGGTTCAAGCAGTTGGGCACCCGCCTCCCACATGGGAGGTCCTGGGTTTGGTTCCCGGTGCCCCTTTAAGAAGACGAGCACACAATGAGCAGACAACCAGCAGACACAGTGAGCAGACAACTAGCAGACAGATGGGGGAGCCACCTCGGAGAGGGGGGATCATTAGTCAGTTGATTGCAGCTATGGCTGATTACAGCTATAATGAACAAAGGAGTTGAATCAGTTGAAGGCCTTAAAGGGAGAATTGATGATTTCAGCAATCAAGAAGAATTTATTTCACCACTTGAGGCAGCCAACTTCTCCTGGAGAATTCATCAAAACCTTCATCGGAATTCCCAACTTGTGGCCTGCCCTACAGAATTCGGACTTGCCAATTCCCATGGTATGTGAGCCAATTCCTATAATAAATTTTATAATATTTACATATGTGTGTGTGTGTGTGATGGTTCTGTATCCTGGAGAACCCTAACCAATATAATCTCCATCTCCATCATCAACACCGTCATCTTTATCATCATCACTATTCCTATCAGCATCATTATCACCGTCACCGCCAGCGTTACCATCACCTTTCCCACCCATGCAGTGACTCACAGCAGAGTGAATCATCAGGCCAGAATCCTAAGAGGAATGATTTCCACTAAGAAATACTGTTGCTACTGTTCCTGCTCCGGTTATAAAAACAACTGCTGTTGCTACGATTATCACTACCATTACTACTAAATCTTTTCTGAGAACTCATTGTGTGCCAGGCTCTATGCTAAGAATTTTTCATGGATTATCTCATCCTTAATGTCTCCAATTTACAGATGAGAAAACTGAAGCACAGAGAAGTGTAGAGAGTCTAAGTCACTTGCCCAAGGTCAAACATATAGAAAGTGGTAGAACTAGCATTTGAATGCAAGCAATGGGACTCCGGGTCCTCTTACCCTTGACTAGTGAGATCAGCTAATAGACATGGCTGCTGATGTCTGATGGCCAGCCGCTCCCTCCCCGGAGGAGAGTCTGCATGTCGAGCCCAGCACCTCTCAGCAGGTATCTTGGAGACAGTGGGTGTAATCTCTTTGAACAGCACTTTCCTCCTATGTAAAATGAAGGCAATTAAAAGAGCATCCTAAAAGTCTCACAAAATTAGAAATGGTGTGTGCTAATTTCTTGGTATAATACTTGGTTGCCCAATAAACAATAACTTCTTGTAATCTAATAATTAGTAACGGTTGAATCTGAATTGTCTTGATGGGCAAAGACCGTTCTTCTTGGTCAATGGGTGTAAGCAGAAGTGATGTGCACAGTTTCTGAGTCATATCCTTAAAGGAGAAGGAGAATGCCCTTCTCTTCCCCTTTCCCCATCTCTACTGCCTGGAATATGGACATGGCAGTGTGAACTGGAGCAGCTTTCTTGAAATGAAAGGAAATCCTTCCTGCATGTTTAGGATAATTGAGAAACACAGTAGAAAGAGACTGAGTCCGTACCACAATTGAGTAGCCATTCCAGCCCTGGTCCGAGAAAGAGAGGAATTTCCATCTGGTTTAAGCCACTGAATTTTGGAGTCTTTTGTTAACAGCAGCCTAATCTGTATCCTAACTAACACACTTGCTGTTTTTCTTGGAGGGGTCATTTCAGTTTATATGGATTCTGAAGGTGACCTTTTTCCCAAAACTCATCTCTAAATTCTAGGGACCCCTAACTCAAGTCCTCACTGCCTGATCAAAAAAAGAAAAAAAAAATCATCTCTCATTCCATGGCTGTTCCTGAACAAGGGACAGTCCCTCAGAGCTTCTTTTCCCTTATCTAAAAAGTAGGAAGAATGAGCCCAACCAGGCATGGACAGCACTGGGAGATAGTACAGATGAATGAGGTCACAAGGACTTTAGACTCTTTACAAGAAGATGAAGTTCAAAAATAGATAATGGTGATGATGGCAGTGAAGGAAATGGGAGTAACAGTGCTTATTATGGTAGCAGTGATGGAGTTGGAGGTGCTGCTGATGCTGTTGGGTGTGGAGATGGCAGTAGTGCTGCTGAAGATGACAGAGATAGCGATTATGGTGATAGTGATGATGATGATCATGGTGATGCTGCTGATGATACAGGGGGTGATGGTTATGAGTATGTGGATGGCAATGGAGATGGAGATGGTGGCAATAGTAGAAAGAGTGGTGATGATGATGGAGATGGAGATGGTGATGTGATGATGGTGATGGAGGTGGTGATGATAAGTTTAATGGCAATGATGAGGATGCTGACATATTGGTAGTGTTAATAGTAATATTGATTATGATGGAGGTGGTGATAATGTTGATGATGATGGTGATGGTGAAAGAGATGGTGATGGTGGTGGAGATAGTGGCTATAATGATATGATGGAGATGGTTAGAGTGATGATGACGGTGATAGTAACAGTGGTGATGATGGTGATGATGATGTGGAAGGTGGTGATATGATGCTGCTGCTGGTGGTGATGAAAGTAGGGGTGACAGAGAGAGTGCTGGTGGTGGTAGTGATGGTGATGCAGTTGGTTGGGGTGTAATTGTGATGGTGATGATGATGGTGATGGTGATGTAGGATTGTGATGGCAATGTGATGATGACATTGATGTTAACAGTGGTATTTGTGGTTGTGCCGGTGGTGACTGTGGTGATGATGGTGATGTGATTGCTGCTGCTGCTGCTGGTGATAACAGTGGCTAATGCTGATGTTGATGGTGCATCATTTGTGCCTTAGACCCAATTCTCTCTTGCCATCTTGAAGACTTTGCAACTTCAATTCTTTCTTCTCCTTCCAATATCATTACTTTTTTTCCTGTTCTACTGATTGGATCATTTTATCACATACAGGCATGCTATAATATTTCCTATCTTTTAAAAAAATTCCTGTGCTCCACATTACCCTCCCCAACTGCTACCCTATTTCATCACTTTCCTTAGCAACAGCTCTTCTCAGGAGAGTTGCCTGCAGTCCCATGGACCTCCTCGTCGCCTGCAGTCACATGTAAGCCCCACCCAGCCCGGTTCCCTTCCCCACCGCTCCACTGACATGCTCCTGTCCAGTCTCTGAGGGCGACCACATCCAGCGGTTAGATTTCTGCCTTCGTTTCACTTGCCCTCACAGCAGCATTTGATGCAGTTGATAGGCTCTTCTTGGAACCGTCAGAAAACCACACAACCAGTTTACCTCCCCCCTCCTCCTGCAGCTGCCCCCTTTCCTCTCCTTTCCCAGGTCCTCATCTTTTGCTCAATTTCTAAATATTAAAGTGCCCCAGAATGCAAACCTCTTCCCCATCTATTCTCCGTCCTGGCCTCTCCACACTCTGTCCTGGCCATGGCTTTAACACTGTTTACAGGCAGATGACACCCACCCCACTTTTCAAACCTTTTATCAAGGTGCAAATTACATATGGTAAAGTGCACAAATAGTAAGTGTTCAGCTTAATGAATGCTTACATATATATACCCATCTTCCCACCTGTTACATCAAGAATCCTTCCAGAAGGTTCCCTCATCAGCACTCCCCAGAGGAAACAACTCCTCTGACATCCATCACCATCGATTAATTTGCCTGTTTTTAAACTCTAAATAAAGAACAAGATATAGTATGTACTGTTTTGTGTCTGGTTTCCTTTGGCCCACAATACGTTGCAATATGTCTGTGTGCCTAGTCTATGTGGTGGCAGTAATCCATTCTTTTCTAGTGTTGTGAATATTCGTTGTGCAAATATAGCCCAATTTATCCCTTCTGATGATGGACATTTAGGTAGTTTACAGTTTGGGGCCTTTATGAATACGGCTGCTTGTACGTGTCTTTGGTGGACATAAGCATTCATTTCTGAATGGTATTGCTGGGTCGTAGGGCATAAGTATGTTTAACTTTTGTAGATGCTGTCGAACAGTTTTTCAAAGAGAAGTCCAGCTTACACTCTCCCCAGCTGTGAAGGGAAGTCCCATCTGCTCCAACATCCTCATCAGTACTTAATGTTAACCGTTCTTTTCATTTGATTCAGTCTTTTAAATTTTAGCCATTTGAGTGGGGTGTAGTGCTATTTTATTGTGGGTTTAGTTTGCATTTCTCTAATGACTAATGAGGCTGGGCACATTTTCAAGGTGTTTTTTTTTTTTTTGCCATTTGGATATTTTCTTTCGTGAAGTGCCTGTTCAAGCCTGTTTCCCAGTTATAAAAATTTCACAAGTCTTTTTCTTATTGATTTGTAGAAGTTCTTCATATGTTCTGGATATAAAATTGTGAATATCCTCTCCCAGGTTGTGGCTTGCCTTTTCTTAATGAGACGACACCCAAATGTATATTCTCAGATCTGATCTGTTCCGTAATGCCTAGACTCACATATCTAATTGCTTATGTGTCATCTCCTTGTATAATCAAATGTGGAACTCTTGTTCCCCTCGGCCTCCTGCCCCACACCTGTTCCTCCTGCCTTCCTCATCTCAGTAAATCACAGCACTGGCCAGCTAGGGTCCAGACTCTAGGTTAAACCCCTAATCCTTCCCTTTCTCCTGCCTCCTCCAATTTCCAGTCCATTGGGAAGCCCGGCCAACTCTACGTCCAAGTACATCTGAGTCATTCCACTTCTTTTTTTCATCCCTCCCACTTTCACCCTACTCCAAGTCACCATCACCTCTTTCCTGGATGAGTATAATCACCTCCTAAGTGTCCCCTGCTTCTACTCTTGCTATTTGTAATCTTTCTCCACACAGCAATTAGTGTAGTTTTTAAAAAATGCAAGTCAGAACCCGCCAGACTCCTACCCCAAACTTTTCTCTGCCATCTTATTATGCCAGACAAAAATCCAAGCTCGTTACCTTGCATGTGATCTGACCACTGCCTATTTCTCTGAGCACCTCCCTTCTCTAGCTTCAGCCACGCTTCTTGTTTCTCTAGTGTGCCAAGTGTTTTCCCACCTCAGGGCCTTTGCACTTGCTGCTTCCTCTGCCAGAAACAACCTGCCCCCAGATCTCCATCATAAGTGGCCATGCAAGAATTCAAGCCCATGTGGTCTGGCTCTGAAGTCTCTACAAACACTGCGTCTCTGAGCACATTGCCTTGCTTTCTCAGCCCTATAACCATCTCAGTTTTTCCTCTTCACTTCTTAGGTTGTTGTTGGACTCTGCCCACTAGAGTGTAAGCTCTGTGAGCAGGACCTTATCTCCTTGTTTCTCATTGTATCCCCATCCCCTAGAACAAGAGTAGATATTCTATAAATAGTTGTGAACAAACTGATTGGCTCATGAGACCAATTAGAAACAAAAATTCCCTTCCCCAAGTAAATGAAAAGTTAAGCATGGTCTCCACGGTGAAGACAGAACATCTTTCCACCTCTTCCCTCCTGTCCTCCAGTCTCGTGGCCACTGCCCCAGTTCAGCCCCTCAACTCTGATCACAGTCTCCAGTCCCAAGCCCCTAGCTCCGCTCTTGGAATAATCATTGCAACACCTAAATCTAATTGTTCCTCTTTTCTGTTTAAAACCTGTCATTGGCTCCATGTCAAATCTGCACTGGGGTCAGCAGCTTTGGCTGGCTCCTCAGGTGCCCAGTGGGACGTGAGAGATGGGCCGAGCAGCTTGGCTCCTTCCTTCCAACCCCTCTTCTGCTAGAGAAGGACCCCCAGCTCTCTCTTTTATAGGAGGTACCAGGGATTGAACCCAGGACCTCGTAGTGGGAAGCTGGCGCTCAACCACTTGAGCTACCTCCGCTCCCCAGAAGCCTCTCCTTTATCAGCTGTACACTGAGGCAGGATAATACTGAAGTGAAGGGCGAGGCTTCAGTTCCTGACTCTGCAGCTCTCAAGCTGCGTGGCCCTGGCCAGCCTACTCACTCTCCTTATCTGTAAAAAGAAGTTGATGACAGTGCCTGTCTCCCAGGGTTGGGAGAATTAACTCGTGTAAAGCCCTGTGGACCGTGCCTGGCACACAGCAAATCCTCAATAAGTGTTGCCTATTATTGTAAATTCCATTTCCTCTTAGGAATTCATTTACTCTGATTAAAAGGAACAAATGTGAAAACGATTGCAATCATTGGCATATAGCAGGCCTTCAGTAACTATGCATTGAGGGAGGACGGGAGTGAGGGAAACTTTCAGGACCTGGGTGAACTCGAAGCAGCATGTCGTGCTCATGGACATCCACTAGGTGCCGCCCTTGTCTCCGAGACGGCCCGTTCTAGGCCCTGTGCTCAGTGGTCCAGGCCCATGGGAGTTGGGGTTGGGGGGGGGGCACGTAAGGATGCTGCTGTCCCAGCCGATTGGGGGTGTCCTGCATCCAGAAGGAGGCACTGGGAGAGGTGTGAGAAGCCTCAGCGGAAGCTGGCTGCGTGGGGCAGCGGAGCCCCAAGGCCTCGCTCTACCATTTTCTTCCAGCTGGGGAGCGTCCCTTCATCTTTCTGAGCCTCGGTTTCCTCATCTGCCAAGCAGGGGCAATAGTGCTATGACGGGTACATTGTCATAGCCCAATCTGATAGTTGATGAGGGTTGATTTGCTTTCTTGTTTCTTTGCTTGTTTTTAAGTTGATCCGAGAAGGCCCGGGCATTTGCAGACCTCCCCACCTCACAGATTCTGGCTCTCTGAGTGAGATGAAATGAAAATTCACCAGCCTGGAATTCCTAGGAAAAATGACTGGGAGGAAAGAATGAATAATTGGGACTGTCTGTGAGCCCCCAAACCTCAGTAGAGCCAGTGTTCCAGGTGGACCACATCCCCAAGTGGCTTTTCTGTGCCTGTCTGAGCCCACCCCGTGCACACTAAAGGGCTTTCTTTCTTGAGAGACAGGCATGCTAGAGTTAAGGGGAGAAGGGATGGCTGTCGCCTTCAACCTCCTTGGCTTCGTGACTGTAACTAGCCCCTTCCCCTCTCTGGCCTTTCTCTCTGTGAAATGAGATGGGCCGAGGACACGGATTTGCAAGCTGATCTTGAGGAGCAGAAGCCTGTTTCAAGCCACATGTGGATGGAAGTCAGAAGTGGAAGCAGATAAAATGAACCTGTCAGGGGCTGAGGGGGGCGGGGCACAGAGCTCCGCCCCTGTGACCACCCCTCCCCTGCAGTGGCCTGTGGGCTGTTTCTCCAAGGTCCTCTCCAAGTAGGAGTCTTGATGACTCTGCAAGTCCTCTTCTCCCTGGCTCACCTCCCGCTGGCCTCCCACACCCCAGATACCACCACCATCCCCCGCCCCCCCGGGGCTCCCCGTCTCCCTGATCTTTCCCCCACGCTCGCAGACTCAGGAATGTGAGGCTTGGAAGGGAGCCCTTGGGAGGGGGCCCCTGGCTTCATCCATGGCACTGTGTAGAAGGGGAAACTGGTCCAGAGGCAAGCAGGGACCAGCCCCAGGTCACGCAGGGACTTGGTGGCTGTACCAGGTTTGGAAGCCAGGTCCCCCAACAGGTCCAGGGCTGGCTTCTCTCCACCAACTGCACCCACCCCTTACCCTAATCAAGGCGCCTCTCCCCAGGCCCGTGGGAGAGCAGCCGTATGTCTGTGAGGGCCAGGCCTGGCGACGGTGCCAGTGGCGGGTGGACGCCTGTCTTCAGGAGACCAGCTTGCATCCAAGGTCACTGCCCTCGCGCCCTCCTCCCAGTGGCTAATTAACTCCAGGCCAGGCCTGCCCGAGCTCCCAGGGCGCTCCTGAGCTCGGACCTCGCCCTGGCTGGCCCCTCACATCCCAGAGAGGGGGTGAACTGAGACTCGGCGCCTGCTGAGGTCATGGCCCAGCCTGCCCAGCCCGCTCAGCCCCTGCTTCTCTTCCAGGCCCATCTCTCACGCCTTCAGACACTCTTTCCTTCAGCTCCCCCTCATTTCACAGAGAAGGACAGGAAGCTCAGAGTCAAGGTCACACAGCAAGGCAGAGGCAGAGCCCAGAGTAGACCTGTGCCTGATTCTCAGCCCAGCGCCCCCACCCTTCCTGCCTGCAGCCCAGAGGGGTAGAAAGGCCCTTCTCTTGCCTCTGCCACCTCTCAGCTGTGTGGCCTTGGGAAAACCACTTTCCCTCTCTGAGTCTCAGTCTCTTCATCCATAGCAAAGATAATAACAGTTGTTATAATAAGAGGTGTTTTGAATATTAAATGAGATAATATGTGTTAGCACCTGGCACATTATGTACTATTGTGAAATCCTTTTATATTTGTCCCCCAAGAAGCTCCCCGTGGGATAAATGGAAACTCCTCTCCTGGACATTCAAGGC